>NLAK01000018.1:0-209140 GCA_002370295.1 Metschnikowia bowlesiae | reverse complement strand
GCCTGGCTTTTCCCGTTTTTATAAGCAGACCATCATATCGACTTGGCATAGGACCAAAACACCACGTGGTGGACAGCACCTGAACACACAATATCGTACAATTACATGATTCAAAAAGAGTAACGCGGCCATCAATTTGAGGGTTTTACTTACCAGAATCACGCATATTTGGTCGTACTGGTAGTGATCACATAAAGTTGAACGACAAGTACATTGAAATTTAGAGCGCCAACTGAGAACACCAAAAGTGAAGTAGAATACAAAATGCACAGAGAGAAGGCTCCAGGTCTAGACATCCGATAGTGCTTCCCAATCACTCAAAGTGCCAATGGCTTTGTCATGTCTACACCTAGCCATCAGGCATCTTCTACAATGGCATGTTAAAACGACAATATGAACTAATTTCACCACAAACGGCAGTTCCGCAAGGCCGCAATGGAGCGAAACCTAGAGTTGGACGCTTCGAAATTGGCCTCGTGTGTTTTTCCAAAGTAGCACGTGCTGCTATGGTTCTGCTGGGTATCCGCTTGGCCCGGAACAAGGTCGCACGGGGCGATGGGTATATCAATACTGGTATCTCCATCACTAGGAGTATCAGGTTGATTGGTGCTCAAAAGAGCCATGTGGTCCACGAAGGCCTGATAGGTTTCTGAAGTCTCGGCCTTGAACAAGACCTCGTAGAAGCAGTGGGACTTCTGAAACCTCACCTTCACTGTGTTCTCGTCGCTGGTGCAAAGCCCATCGTCTTCCACCAGTCCACTGATGCAGCTGGAAGCCGCAATCACAAAGAGGGTCTTATCCTGGCGCCGGCTGAGCACTACAAGGTGGTAGTCAAAGAAGAGGAGCGCCACGTGACGTGAGACCAACTCGAACGCTCCCCGCCGCCGCTCATGGACGAGCCAAGCCATCTGCGCCTTTGCCATATGACCTCGCATGATTCCAAAGTTTTCAACGGACACGGCGGTCGACTTCGGAACTAGCGCCCGTGTTTGCACGCGCTTCTGGCGGCTTGTACTGATGTCCAAGTTGATGCGGTTAAGTCCAGCGTTGAGAGCATCCAGAGCTTCTCCAATGACCATATCGTCAGGGCAGCTCTTCTGGAGGGCGGTAAGAAACAACTGGTACTTGGCGATTCGTCCCATGGGCTTCTGCAAGAGGCTGCTGATGGACAAATCCATGCACCGGGCCTTTGGCTGGTTCTGCTCCAAGAATCGTTGAAGCCCCTTGATGTACGGCGAGTCGAATGGAGAAATTTGTCTCTCCACTAACGTAAGGATAAGCTCTGCGTAAGCCGAGTAGTCGCCGTAAGAGGTGTCCACAAAAAGCTTCTGCGCAAGTAAAGCGTAGCTATGGAGCTTCAGCACCTGGCCGCTAGTTTTGTTTGCTAGCATAGCTTGAGCCATGTGGCTGTAGAAGTCATCATGCTTGGCTATGAGTGCCTGGAGAATGGTGTCCATGTGTAAGAGCGGGGTGCAAGTGATTTGCATGCCCACACACTTGACTAGCAACGGCTCCACGAAGAAGTTCCGGAGAAGTGTCAAGCTTTTGATAAACATGTGTTCACTTTGCACAATCTCTTGAAGTGTGAGCGCTATCTGCACCTGTGGGTCACCTTGGCCCCGATTTACTGGCGAAAACGATACGCCTGCATAGGGAGACACCGTGTCTAAAACACCCAAATTCGTGGGCAAGCTAACGTTTCGTGATCTGAAGGAATGAATTTCTAGTGGCTCATCTGAGTCGTCAAAGACACTGAAAGCCAAGTCCTGGAGAAGGGTTTCGCGAGCTTCGTTGGGAGATTCCTTGTGTTCTGAAAGCGCCTGTTCGTCCGCCGATGACGTGTCTCCCTTGAAGCTAGCAACCAGTAGAGCGTAGGTTGGAATTGGGGTGTGGTTTGCACTTGATTGAGGGTTTGGGCTGGAAAAGGAGTCTGATGAAGTTCTGGAGGCTGATGATTTTGATTTCGATTCTGCTCTGGACTTTTCCGAGCCATAATCTGAGCCCAAGGCGATCCTGTCCTCTCCGGCGTTAGATCCTACCAGGACCACGTTTGAGCTTTCCAGCTCCGAGCGAGAAGCCTCGGGTTCAATGAGCTCTATGTTTTCTTCGAAAAACTTATTTTTCTCCATAATCTCTTTTTTCTCGCCCAATATTGGCTCAGCAGACTTGATAGCAGTCTTCGGCTGCAATGTAGGCTGCACTGACTGATTGGCTTCTTGTGCCACCTCAACCGGGGGATGATCTGCCTCCAAGACAGGAAGAGCTGTCCGAGGGTCCTTCCTGACCCGAATTGCCATCAGTCTTTGGTTGGTGGCCCTAGGCATACGTTTCTCAGTCGCAGGTTCATGCTTCTGGGAAGACCCAAGCATGTTTTTTCTGGAAGAACCGAGTCTGTTTGCCACATGCTCCCCCATTCTGCTGGTTCGTGGGTTCCCCAGTCGACCAGTTTCAGGCAAGTGATCGCCATGCTTTTGTGCAGCAGGGCTCAGGGGCTTCAGCAAGACAGTTTGGAGGAGGCTATCAGGGGCTGGACCGGCGTACAGGAACGGTCTTTCCCGCCTCACTACTATTTGTGTGGAGTCCACATGACGGCCTGATGGAATAGCATGTAGGATTTCTGGGTTGAAGCTCAGGCTATGGCGCCAAGTGGGCTTGCCCGAGATCAAATGCACTTTCTCGCCGGATACAAGCTTCACTACTGTGGGCTTGGTGGATTCGGGGAGTGTGGAGATGGTGTAGGTGCCAGGGATGGTAAGCTTCAGGGGGTTTTCTCTGAGCGGAAACATTTTCTATGTTGCACGAGTTGTCGTGCTTTTTGGGGTCTCCTGGAGAGCATGGGCGTAGCCAGCAGCCGCGAGTTCGCAGCCAAAACCCGTGCAGCAGTGCAAAGGTGAGGGCACGTGCAGGTACAGAATCCAGAGACAAGAGGTGCTCAGGCAGCGATCCCAACAACACTCCATAGTTGGCGGATGGTAAAAGTGGAAAAGGGAATTTGATGACCTCGGCTAGCGGCGTGGTACCATGGCAGTGAACGGCCCAGCCCTGAGGTCGGGGGAAAACCTTAATTGGTTCTAGCCAGCTTCATTGGAGAGAAGCACAAGACTGATGAAGCATTCATTGACCTTCGTTGATTATGTAACGGTGTGAAAGATGGTGGCCAAGGCGTAGGGCTCAGTTATCGTCTACACTTTCTTTTCAGTAGTCGCAATTTTTCCACGCTGTATCTCTGACCTCACATAATACAGTAAACCAGCGACAACAATTTTCCGTTGCTTTTGTAAAAAAAGTTAAACTGCCTTCCTAAAAAGAAAGTTATCCTGTCCTTCCTACAAAGAAAGCTATCCTGCTCTTCCTGCAAAGAAATTTATCCTGCCCTTCCTACATGCTACAGGTACCACTTGGCCCTGTATACTAAATACAAGAATACATGGGTTGAAGGGAAGGACTTTACCGAAACTGTATTGGTATGCTGTCTCGTTTCAGGTCCAACTTGTGTCAAGCCCTAAGGAAAGAGATGCACCCGCAGATGATTAGTTCGAGAACCTGTCAAGAGTACATTTCTAAGTTACACGCGGAGTATTTCTTGTGGGTCTGTGAATTAATCGTTTACGGTCACCAGCTTGGGCGGCGGCTGTTTATATTAGGAGTGGGTCTTCACAGAGCTCTTTGGCGGAAAAGAAAAAATACAGTAAAGAATTACTGAAACACCACTATAAAATAACTAGATAAGTAGAGCGAATGACTCATAAGGGTGTGGGACTGTACTGGAATGTTGAGAAAGAATGACGATTTCACATGGCGGCACACTGTGCTGTTTGCCTTTTAGGTGTACCCTCCGAGCTGTGGAGCGCCTTGCAGTCAGTTCAATACCTTTGATCTTGGCCGCACATCTGAATCACCAAGTGTGCAGCAAGCCGTGTTTCTTCATTCTCCCGAAGGGTGCCTGGCCAAAGTGGCCTACCCTTTAACAGTACTGTTTTTTTCATAGACGGTACCGGCATTATTAGATTTTGGTAAATCGATAAAAATATCACTTAGGGCATAAAACTGTAGAGGAAAATTATATGAAATAAATATGTATAAGTTAATACGTGACCTTTCTGGATGAAAATTATAATACCTGCCATAGGCAGGGATACCCCCCGCTTCGCGGAAGCATTTACAAACTAATGTTTATTCAAAACTTAGATAAATATATCTTGGAGTTAGTAAGTATCAAGGGGGCTCAAAATCAGAGCACCGGTTGTGATATCCATCGGTAAGGAAAAGTAACACAGACATAGTTTTCAGTGTAATGGAACTAACAAAGACTTTGCTCGGAGAAAAACATTATCATTATTCTGCTTACATAGTAGTGAAGGTCTTTTTCGAAGAAAGCTTTGGCGCTCATGGAAGGTTGAGCGTCAGGATTTAGTTGTATACTCTGCATTGACTGTTTACTTCTTTGAACGCCTAACCAGCTCTCTAGTTTGCAAAAGAGCAAGAGGAGTATATTTATATATTCATCGATGACATGAGTTACAGTACTATAAGTGAGAGTTGCAGCCAATACATTGGTTTTCCAGCAGATCTCGCATCACGGACTTGCTGATGCCTTGGATCACTTCATGCGGCCTAGTCTGGCTAATCACTGATCATTCAGGGAGAAGCCGACTGGTACCGTCAGGATCAGGCCACACTAATTGAGAGAATTGTGGGGCCTGAAGATGGCACGTGAATTTCCTAAGCTTCCAGATCAAGGATGCAAGAAACAAACTCAAGCGAACAAATCACCTGCCGGGCTTGCAATGAGGAATCATCAAAATGATACTGAAAGAACACGAAAGAACTTTTCACCGCGAGAAATATCCATGGCTTTCGGGCCCTGAAACCTCAGCGACCGGGTCATAGCTGGGTCTGCACCCACAGAATAATTTATTCCCCATATGCGCTGACCTTCCTGAAATAGTATCGGAGAGGCTGGCACTTGCTGAAACCCACGGACAGTTTGCTCCTTCAGTATTTGCTCTGGGGTTACCCACGGTTATTTTTGAGGTTTTCAATAAGGGATTTGGTGAAGCACCCACTTTAAGGTTCTAATCTTGTCTGTTGAAGCAGGGAATTAGCTGCATGCATACTGCTCTAGAAACCGGGTTTCTAAGTATACAGAACCTTATGTGTCAAGGACTCGTTTCATGGTGTAATGAGTCAAGTCTGAGACGGACTGAGGACATTGTGGAAGAAAAGGGTGTGCCCCCGTACACCACAGAGCGCGAGCTCGTGAACACGGCGCAGCGAAGCTTGTTCATACAAAAGCCCCCATCCTTGACAGACAGCCCCGTGCAGATTTTCATAGATTAGGTTCAGACATCTTCAGAAGGGAGCCTCCATACACACCTCTATTTCTACACGGGTATCTCCTCGAATCTGCAACCATGCTCGATCTACTAGATTCTCCAAAATACGTTAATGCCGTCTGTCTTCAACTCCTTCTTCAGGAGTTGGTCCCGATGTCGGTGCGTGTGACCCAGCAGCTAGAGGATGCATATGCAAGTGACCACAACAAGGAGCCATTTAGTGACACCAAGATTGATACACCGTTATCAAGTATCGAGGGCGATACGCCGGGCCACGTGGCGGTGTTCAATAGCCAGCATCTTACAGGAGACCAGTGCACAATGCGCATTGAACAAGTCGGGTTCGACTTGGGGCATAAACTCACCGAGGTGTTGATGTACCGGGCCCCGAACCAGAGCAGGATGAGCGACATCTTGGAGATCATGAAGTTTATATGCAGGGACGCCTGGAAGTGTCTCCATGGAAAGCAGATGGACAATCTACGCACAAACCACAGGGGCACATTTGTGCTCATCGATGCCAATTACAGCTTGACTAGCGGCCTTGATAGTGCTGCGGGTATCCAAGATACGTTGGCCAAGGCTCGATCCTACGCCTACGTACCTTCCGGAATCATTCGGGGCATTCTCCTGAGTTTTGGTGTGGAGGCCTATGTGGCCGCTGATTTTCTGCAGTTTCCATCCATAACCTTCAACATTCAGACCTCCATCAATAATTAAGCCTTATTGCGCTGACGGAAGGTAAGTCTCAGACAGACGAAGATTCAGGTTTATCACGTGATTTGGTTATTCCTGACTGGCTTGTTCAAGCATCCAGGCGACTTAGCTCTGGCCATTGACTAGTATAAAGGAAAAGGCCTAAAACTTTGAACCTAACTACGCATTTTCTAATGGCTCCAAACTATGTATGCCATTATTTTTTTCTCGAGGAAGCAACGAAGGAAGATGGGTTGTATTGAAAAGTTGTTTGAAACCAATCTGAGTCTTGTTTGAGGGTATACCAGGAAGATACAATGATCTGTTGTCTATGTGGAGAAACACCAATCTATCTACTCTCATCTTTGAATTGTCTGAAATGTCCACAGTCAACTCGAAAGACTGTCAGTCAACACATCTATGTGCACTTCCAGACCTTTCGATTGGCTGTCTCCTGTATAAAAATAGATTGGGGTCATCATTTTAGGTCCTCAGATGGATTTTGAATCTTTAACTAAAATGGAGGGTTCCATCCAAGTATACCCTCACTTTATACAGCCTTCGAAGAATTTTTTAAAGATACTACAGTATCATTAGGCTAAAAAGTAACGTCATATTAAACAGGAGTTCGAGGAGTCACACGAAATCAATCTTTGCTACTAGCACTTATCTGGAGCATCCCCCATTCTCTGGGAATGAGACCGAGAACATGGGCAAAGTATATGGATGGATTTTTTTGCTCTTGAAATTGCAATTACTACCGATCAGCCACAGTATGTTTTGAAATCTTCTATTCATTCGGGGACAGAGAAGATTCCGGACACAGAGGACCGACCATATGTACTATATCAAAATTTGAGAGGCTTCATGGCGTATGCGATTCCATTCCCGGTCTTTATTGCAGGCGTGGAAATAGATTGATGTTTGAGATATCTGCTCTTTGAAGCATAAATATGGGAATATGGAAAGCTGTCTTGAGCGTTGCTGCGTGAAGATGCAGTGGCTGATGCCACATATGAATCAAGTGAATGACAGGTGTTGTTTATCAAAATCTATGCAACTTATATCAAGAGTGATGCACAAGACCACATTCAGAATGGACCACCTGAGCCCCTATACAGAAAGAACACAATGATGTTGACCAATGCTTAGGACTCGATGCTCTGCACGTTATCATGTTGTGGATCCTTCTTGCATGCATCAAAGAATCATTTTGTCACACCATCATACCTCCATTTTACGAGTACTTGCAACAATTTATGTGGTATACCATATCGGCATACGGGTGTTGGGGACGCAGGTATTGGCTCGATATCTTGCGAGATTCTGCCATGGATATGACAAAAAATTGACACCAGTACTAAGCGGTATCTTAAGCAGCACCAGCAGGACCAGCAATACGAACAATACCAGCAATATGAACAGTACCAGCAATATGAACAGTTCCAGCAATATGAACAGTACCAGCAATATGAGCTGTACCAGCACCACCTTAAGCTTAGGTGCGACATAGTCGTCTCTGGCAGAATCTGAAGTTTTGCGACCTGAACTATTGTTTTCTAACGTGATGCTATAATTGGAGTTCTGCTGGACTATCAAGTTTGCATTGCTCTGGACCTTGATTTGATGTACAACAGCCTTGGCCTGAAAATTGCTGGGGTAGGTGCCCGGCTTTCGATATTGCGTGCAGCTAGGAAAACATTTCAAGGGCATCAGGGCATTGGTATTCCTGCAAGCTACATACATTGCGAGACGGGGTACGTGGATCCAAGATACTGGCACGTTCACGTCTCAAGCCTCTTGCATATGACTTGTACTTCTTGCATTTTACTGCTTCACTGTTGAATATGGGTCATGCCATCATCTACCATCGTGTTGCTGCACTCATCTTGTTCTACCAACCTTCTCATTTTCGGGATATCACTATACTCCTATTAACTTCAGCTCCCGTTCATTTCCATCCACTATCCACATAACTATTCATAGGCCTTGGTATACTAGCCAGTCCAGAGAATAATCCTGTCCAGAGAATAATCCTGTCCAGAAATAATCCTGTCCATGTAGATATGTGTACCTGATTCCGCCAGTTCGAAAGAAAAGTCATTCTAGGTCCCCTAGGTAAATAAAAAATTCAAAGACCGACTCAGACACTTTACTGAGGAAACGCCATACCAGTGGCCAAAGCTTTCGGACTGCCTCAACCTTCAACAGGCACCGCGCCTGCATATAAGACCCGCAGTCATCTACTCTACAACATGTACTTCCCATCTCTGCATGCTAAGCTCCAGGCTCCACCGCCTCGTAAGCTCTCGAGCGTATGCGTTGGTAACAAAGTCTCAAAAACACTCCGCCCGCAAAGTCCTCGAAACTCAGCAAACTCACGTGGCCGCGTCTCTCAAAAACGACCATGACCCAAGGATTTCCTCTGCAAACACCCGGGCACTCGTGAACCGATTTCTACAGGCCGTTTTCACCCATGACTTAGCGAAGTCTTTGGAGCTTTTGAAGCGCTTCCGGTCCATGGAACACGCTCCTGTAATGCCTCACGGCTCGTCTATCTACTTGTGCTGCTTCATCACGCTTTTGAACCACGTGATCGAATTGCCCAAATTAAACATGATCCAGCTTCGAGAAACGCTCAATGAGTATGGAACGGGAGTTTCAAAGGCTAAGGGGAAAGGGCGGAGGGGAGAGTCCAAAAACGAGCCTGGAATAAGGAACATCGCCAATGCGGACAGCACCAAACATCTCCCGGGCTTAAGCAACGGTACTCATTCAGAGGAAGAGCAGGTTAAGATTTTGATTGTGATCGCCATTTTAAAAGGTTTGGCCTCAGTGCACGGGGTACGGGGTCAGCGGATCAGTGCTCTTAACCTTATTGGCTATGTGAGGGATATGGAGAAGCATCACGCCATTGATCAAAACGGCGTGCTCAAAGAGTTAAGGAGGCGGCAGTTGGAGCTAGTCCGAGAATTCAACATCGTTTTCCACCGGGAAGAGGACCCCTCCGTGCAGCTGGATGCAGGCCTCGGTCTCGAGCAATTCTATCTTCAGCGTTGCTTGAACCTGGCCAAAGGCGATGCGCAGTTTCTTGACTTCGACGGTCTATGTGAGTTCATTCTGAACTCCAGGTACGAAGACTTTCTAGCCTTCAAGGCCGGGGCATCACCAGGGATCAATGCACAGCAACTTCACCGCCTCTACGACAGCTACAAGAAGAGTTCGTCTGGCACAAAAACTCCAGGAAATATAATCAAAGAAGAGTCTCTGTGTGTGTCAGAAAAGCCCCAAATAAGTGCCGGCATAAATGAGCTCAGCGCAAGCACCATTGGTGGCCAGGAATCGCGTGACCCAGACCACGCACATGACACCGAGTTTCACTACCAAAAACAGCTTCTTCTTGAGCAGTTCTCCCAATCAGTATACCGAAACATGGCGCAGTCTCATAACATCATGCAATTTGAACACATGCACCAAAGCTGGATTCGAGATTGGCACAAGGCTGGCACGCTTCATGTACAGCAGAGCGCAGAACTCGCCAAGCAGCATGCCGTGCTCCATGAACACTTTCTGGCTGATATTATCGTATCGCTCACCCTATCGCATATGCTTTCGGCGACACTCCGGTCACGGCAGGCCAAGGTGCTCTCAGTGGCCAAGGCCATCTCGTGGTCATTGGCAAGCTTGATCAGAAACGACAAAAAATTGTCCAAGACCCACCAGTTGCATACTGTGGTTTTTGCAGAATCGCAGCTCCTCGAATTTGCGTGTCACATCATCCACCTCTTGATCCAGGCGCTTGAAATGCCGCCCACGGCATCTTTCATCGAGCAGGAGTCGCCAGCCTTATTTGAATTCAGCCATGTGCGAGACGACTCCAAAAATAAAAGGCACGGGGCTTTGGCAGTGAATGCTCATATCTTCAATGCATTCAAAAACTATCAGCTCCACTTCCAGTCTGGCTCCTATGACTTGCCCATGGTGCATCGTCCTAAGGCCTGGGTTGATCCCAAAAAGGGGGGCTTTCTCAGTACGCCATTGAGTTTGGTCAAATCCTCTGAGCCCAACGCCTTGGCCGTATATTTCTCCCGAGCCCACGATACGGGCCAGCTAGCCTCGGTATACCAGGCGCTCAACGCCATGGGGGCTGTCCCTTGGACCATCAACCCATATATTTTGCACACATATAACAAGGTGCCCCGCCACGAAGCTATTGTGCAAAAGCTATTTAAGGCCCCGCTACTAATAGACAAGATAGTCATGGGCAAAATCCCGCCCCGACCCCGCCCCGAGGATTACGCCACCAAGAAGGCTTTCTTTGCTGATTATAGTGCGTGGAAGGTGCTACAAAAGACCACCATTCAAGCTTACAACGACGCGGTGAATTTGTGCATCAATTATAACTTGGTCAAGCAGCTCGCCAATGCCTACTGCGGCCAGACCTTCTATCTTCCGCATACAGCGGACTTTCGAGGCCGAGTGTACCCAGCCGTATCGTTTCTATCGTACCAGGGGGACGACTTGTCCCGTGCGTTGATGATGTTTGGAGAGGGACGACCGCTCGGTCCGCATGGCTATGATTGGATCCAGTACCAGTTGGCTAACGCCTATAGCAAGACTAAGATGGACATGCAGCAGGCGACGCGCTTTGTGCAGGAGCACCGGGCCCAAATCCAGCAGTCGTGCCAAGAGCCCATTGACCAGCACCTGTGGTGGCTCAAAGCAGACAAGCCGTGGCAAAGTTTGGCGCTCTGTCGAGAGTTGGTGCAGATATGGGCGTTTGCAGGAGATGTGGCTGAATATAGAAGCCACATGCCTATACACCAGGATGGCTCGTGCAATGGGCTTCAGCATTACTCAGCACTTGGGGGCGACGTTGAAGCTGCCAAGTCCGTGAACGTTCTACCCGGCGAACAGCGCCAGGATGTATACGTGACGGTTTTGGAGCTGGTGCGAAACCGCATTCAAAACGACCACCACACATTGGCGCCCGTGGCCCTCGGGCTCCTCTCGCGGAAGCTCATCAAGCAGACCGTCATGACCACGGTGTACGGGGTGACACCATTTGGGGCCACACGCCAGATACACCGGCAAGTCATGGAGCTGGCCGAAGCCAAACAGATCCAGGATCCGATCGAGAAAAAGCTGCATGTTCACATGAGGGTGGCCTCTTACATCGCAGCACATGTTCTTTCTTCCATCTCCGAGCTATTTGCAGGCGCCAAAAAGATTCAGGAGTGGTTGGTGGAAAACTGCCACCGATGCATCATGGCATTTGAGGTAGCGCACATGCCAGGCGTACCTTCAAGAAAGCGCTCCACCTCGCAAAAGCAGGGCTTGAATTTTTTCGACAACAAACGCTGGAGACCCATGATGTGGACTTCTCTCTCGGGGTTCCCAGTGGTGCAGCTCTACCGTCACAGGGAGCTCAAATCCATCAAGACGCCGTTGCAGAGTCTCACGCTCCGAGATGATGCGAAAATGGCTCCCATCGACCTAGTTAAGTCGCGTAACGGCATAGCACCAAATTTCATTCACTCCATCGATGCCATGCATCTCAAGATGACGTGTTTGGCGGCGCAAGAAAGGAACATCACTTTTGTTGGCGTGCACGACAGCTTCTGGACGCATGCGGCCTCGGTTGAGTCTCTCTCCAAAGTGCTCAGGCAAGAGTTTGTGCGGTTGCACAGTTCGGAAATCATTGAAAATCTCAGAGACGATTTGGCGCACTTGAACCGTGACAGCTTCCAGCTTGTCTGGGTGAATAAGCGAAAGCATGGTCGATTTGTGGCGGCTTTGAGCGATCTCAGGAAGACATATAGTGCCGGTCATGAGGTCTCAAAAACAGGTGCCACACTGCTGGCGTGGAACTCCCACTTGAACACGGAGATTAAAGACAACCTGCACGTTCAGCACCTTGTGGATAAATTCCGGCCACAACTTTTATTCCGGGTGCGTGGGTCCCGGCATACTATTGTATACTCGGAAAGCCGTGTGGTCAAGCAAGCCGACTCGAAAATTTCCCGCGCCACACATGTGCCCATTTTGGTACCGGTAAAGATCCTCGAAGCACCAGGGGTGGGTTCCTTGGATATTCAGAAGGTCCTTGATAGCACCTTTTTTTTCCTGTGACGATGCTTCTCAGATTTACATGAAACATGTCCTCACAATAACATGAAAATATCATAATAACATGGAAATATCACAATAACATGAAAAGATTTCTTCACAAGCTATTATGGTACCAGGGCAAGTTCTCATCTGCGTTTTTCAAGTCGGCGGTCCAGATTTACCCGTGGGGATGTAATTTCAATGGGCAGAGTACGCATGTTAACAAGCTTTTGCTGACTTGGCTGTCTTCTCAAGTCCCACCCTTATCGTGAAGATGGCCTGAAGAGAGTGCGTGTGATGTCATGGTGTATCATGGTGTCTCAGCACTGGCGTTCTCGTTGGTCTTATTCTATGAATCAAGCCTACCATAGAAACAGAGCGCATCAGCCATAACTGGATTCTTTCTTGGCATTAAGACCTCCGATCAACCCGATATCGTAAATGCATAGGGTTGGTCACATGGATATTGACCCCAGTGCCTTGTGTAGAGACTCTGAATAGCTTACCATGGGCTTTTGTCCCAGGACCGCAAGTTGTTTTTAGTCACTCAACAAAGTGGCTTAAGGTAGTTTCATGAGGTATTTGATAGAAAAACCTGCTGATCAAGAAGCCAGAGCAGCCGCCATTGATAATAATGTAGAGCCCACTTGGCCATTTTCCATTGATCATGGTCTCAACCCATGCATAATCGTTAACGTGCCAGCCGCGATGACAATAGTTTCGTAAAATGTGACGATCTGAAACCAAGAACTAAAGAAGACCAATTCGGAACAGTCCAGTAGCACAAAGTAACAGTACCAGAATACCTGAAAAAACAGATGCTGAACAGAGGACTTGGCGCAAAATCTTGATAGTTAATCCTTGCGAGTGGAAGATCATTTTTCACTTGGCTCATGTATTCCTCGTTGCTCATTTTTCGTGGATCATTTTCTGTAACCTGCCAAAAATCCTATCTCTGTGGATGGCCAAAGCATCGTCCTCTTCATCGGCAAAAAAATTCTGCCGCTGAAAGTCATCGTCAGAAGGCACCAAATCTGCCACTTGGTTTCCATCTTGATCAAAAAAGTCGTCGTACAAGTCATCGTAATGCTGAGGCTCGGCCATGTCTGCCTGCACATGACCACTCAAGTACGCCTGAGCCTCAGCACCCTCGGCGGAATCCACAATAATAGCCCCATAGTTGTCGGTATCGTATTCGTAAGAGTCACTATACGTTCCTGCATCCTCGTCTTCCGGGTAGTCATTTTGATAGAACGACTCGGCGTTCGAGTCCTCGTCTTCGGAATGGACCGCCGTAGGAGAGCCATTTTCGTCGTCCAGCTGGAGCATCCCGAATTCCTCGTCATCGTAGAATCGGATGTATCCTATTTGGGACAGTGGGTAATTAGCATTCGTCAATACATCTGCTGTGGAGAGTTTATAGACATCGAAAACATACTCGTCGGCATCAGCTTCAGCTCCTATACTTTTGCTGTCTTGAATAACGTCTGTTTCGGCAGAGTTTCGATTCAAGCTCTGGGAACTTTGAGTCGAGTTTTTGCTGCTTTCATTCCCACTTTGATTGCTGTGTCTAAGGCCCTGACTATCTTGGCCTAAGTCTGGAGTGGAATTTCCCCAGATCTCGGCCAGCTCTCTGCTTTTTCTTCCTCGCCGTTTTCTTGACCTCGGAGGATCGTCCACCTTCAAGTCGTCGAGCATTTCCGCAAGCTCGTGCGGTATCTTATCCTCTTCTTCATTCTGCTTCGGAATCACAAATTGGCGCTTGCGCTTATTGGAGCCCTTCAAACTAGATTCGGAAAGTACCGAAGACAAGACATTCGAGTCCGAGTCTGTCACGCGGTCATCGGTTTCTGCCAAGTGGAAATAGTAGCTTCTGACCTCGAGCGGCTGCGGCACAGCATTGGCTCTGGGAGAAGAGGGTTTGGACCGCTTAGCTGCCTGCAGGTCACCAAGAATTAAGGCCTGGAGCGGATCCTGACCGCGTTTTCTCTTGATACGGAGGATTTGTGGGGGTTCCATCGTTCGGGTGTTTTGTGGGAACACGAAACTGGTGTAAAGGTGCGGCAGGGGGAGCCGCGCACGTCTCAAGTACTTAAAGGAACACTTAAACGAACACTTCAACTAAATAAACGCGTTGGATACACAAAGTCTTTCCTTTGCTTTATATGCCAGTACTTATGAAGAATGGCCCACTCTCGGGCTTCCAGATTATGAGGCGTAGTGACTTGGGAGAGAATACTGCTTTGCTGTATACATAGCCCTACGTGTGCTTTGTTGGTATGCCACTGCCCCCTTTACTGTTCTGCTACCCCATTTTGTGATGCTGCCTTGCTTTGTTTGCCCGGTGCGTTAGATCCGCCGTCAAATTAGACTATACGCGTTTCCGGAGCTGAATGACTACGCCTCGAACGTTTTTGTGATGGACCTGACCTTTGTATCATCATACTGTTTGGATTCGGCTACAAAACCCACTCTCCCTCGACATAGCATTCGCAGCACAAGCGAGGAACTGGAGCTTATGATCTCGAGTGGATTGATAAAGCGGGTGTTTAACCCAAGGTGATTGCTTTTCAGACTCGTCATTGTGTGATTGGGGTTTTGAAAATCCTCTAGCAAATAGAGCAGGAGGTGAGCCCGAACCGATACCCGAAATTCTGCTGGTGAGACTACAAACAGAGTTGAGCCTCTAGGCTCTGAATTGCTCTAGTGCATGCTTGTGAACAATGCTTTCTTTCCTGAAATGCTGAATCTAGCTCTTGGAACAACGAGAAAATGGCAAGCAGATTCGGAGTCTCATGCTCCTATGACAATATTAAGAAACCTTTCCCACATAGATCGCAATAACCCTAAATAGGGCCTGGTGACCTCCTTAACTCGTGAGCTGAAACAACGCTATCGAATATGGGCGTGGTACAATTGAGACGTACCTAATCATATAATTTTGCGACAGTCGAGAACCCATCTTATCCATAAATCTAAGCAGTCAAGCTTCTTCTTTCCGGTGGCGCTTTGTTGAAAGACTCTCTGCCACCTGCGTTATAACTGTTTATGACCACTGCCTAAATGAGAACACACGATTCAAATTCTCCTAAAGTGGCTAAGTACTCGGCTGCTTTGTGTCTCCTAGAACTCGCTGAGAGACATGTCCAATTTAGAATCAAGCATAAGTTCCTTCCGTATGATCATTGCGAAAATTTGAAGCGCCAAATAATGACCTTGACGCTGCTATAGATACTATCAAACACAATGGAGGTATCAGTTTCCCAGAAAATGAGGGCTCAAGAGTTCAAGACATGCATCTTTTTCTATTGCCATGGCATGTGTAGTTTCTTCTTCGAGTGGCTACTGGTTGGGAACAAGGCGATGACGAAAACAAGGTGTTGGTATGGTCCCGTTTGATGCGTTGGCGACATACACTTGCATCCTATTCGAAAGTATCGGTGTCGTTGCTATCAGCAAACCATGCTATCTCTGAAGCAATGACCGGTGATCGCTTTCGCAAGTAATGAAGCTACGCCTACACTTTGGTCATCAAAGAAATAAGACATGCCCACGCTTATCCTGCAGCCACATATCATCTTTCGACTGCGCGTTGCCTGTCAATATTCTCAGTGGACAAACATCGCCCCAAGTTGTGGAATGTCCACTTCAAAGTCATGCAATTAGTGTGAGTTTGGCGGGTCCGCATTATTTTATTGCTCGCTATTTATATCGGGAAACGCTGGAGAAGAAGCTTTTCGAAACACAGAGGAAAGCTTTCCGTGGTGACTCTCTACAACCATTCGTTAAACGTACCCCTTCGATTATTGAATTTGCAGAAGAATCTGCTACGCAGTCGATTCTCAATGTGCCAATGTGATTCTTTTCAGAGCTCTGCCTATGATGGATTCAGCCCATTCACCAACGTGCTTTGGTGACTTGCAAAGTTCTCGAATGAATAACAGCGATAGCTTTCCCCGTGTGATCATGCGTGGGATCCCGCTAGAATTCTCGGCCTTCAAAGGTACCACGGATCCCGAATACCCTTTAAACCATGCGTTTGGAGGACGAAGAAAGTCATTCGGCACGGAGCCTTCACAATCTGCATTTAAGCTGTCCCTCCCAAAGCTACTTGATCGTCTCTTAGTGCGCTTGTTAAGATGGGTGTTTATGAATTTTACTGCTTTTTATTAGGTCTTTGGTTGTCGCAGTGGGGCCAGAAAGAACCATACAATTCATCAACCACGAAGAGATCCCGATATTCTTTGGAAAGATTCAAGCCGATTAGTTCCTGAATGGTCATAGTGGAAGACTTTGTGGATATGCATACACATGAATACAGTGTTGGGACCCAATTTATGGCGCTTGCTGCCTGGATTCAAGGCCGGAGTATTGAGTCGCTGTACCGTCACAATCCAGAGAAACATGGACTATTTCCCGTCTTCCAGGTTGTATAGGCCGACAATGGAGAGAAATGTTTTGAAAGATCAGATCCCTGAAGTCTACTGGTTCATGGCCTACTTGCTTGAAGCCTTATGCTCTCAATTACCCATCCAAAAATTGCTCCATCTCATTTCGAAATTTTCGATCACAAGGTCCCAAAAGTTGGACTGCAAGCCCTTGTGAATTTCTGCAATTAGTCTCCAGCTTTTACCACTGCTTTCTTTGATCAATACATGGCTCGATATAGCAGTATCTCTTAGCATTTATGTTGGCTAATCACAATGCTTTCGAGCGAGGTTTCCAGCTATGCCCGAGGAAGGTGGAGGAGAATCGAGTACAGATGTATGTTTTGCAGGGCCATAAACGCACCTGGTGAAGCCCATTCTTGTGCACCTTGCGCGATAAATATATATATGCTATTTTAGTTCAGCGAAAAAACTCGTCCTGAATGCTAGGTTCTGAATGCAGAAAAGGTACCACTTTTAGGCACGCTAGCTAATTGTTGTCGGTAATGCAACGCTTCTTCAGACTCGGGATTGGTAAAGGAAAGCTGTCTCGCCGTGTGGTGATGCTCGCTTGTCTTATCGATAGCATAGGTAATCCCTGCAGTCGCATGGTTAGCAAGGTAGAAATGGAGACAGTCTTATCATGAAAGCGAGGATACTAAAATGATGTAAAAATGACTTGGAATCAGGACCAATTCCATATGCTTTAATACGAGACTTGTATCTGGCGCATCTCCGATTATGTCCAGTCGCACTTTGGTTTGAGGTCACTTTTGCACCCAGTCACAATCTCAGTCAATAGACACAATCTCTGCAACAGACACAATCTCTGTAACAGACACAATCTCTGTAACAGACACAATCTCTGTAACAGCCACAATCTCAGTCACCCACAGTCCTTCTGCCACAGCCACAGTCCTTCTCTCAGGGACACTCAGTTGCTCCTAGTTTCCCAACCTTCTATAACCGTAGCAAACGCTAACCATCAGTCTCAATGCTGTCTATTCTTCTGCTTTTGGGCCACACCTACGTGCCGGAAATTGACATTGCCTTGGTCACCGGTGGGGCGTCTGGGTTGGGCAAGGAGATTGTGCACCAATTAACCCTTTTGGGCGGCCGAGTGGTTGTGGTGGACATCGTCAAGGTTCCCGCTGCCAACCGAGTCCCGGGGGTTTGCTATTATCAGTGTGACGTCACACATTACGCATCGTTAGTCAAATGCCAGAAATACGTGGAGAAAAAGGTCGGTAACCCCACGGTGCTCATAAACAATGCAGCCGTGGCCATTCCACAAAGCATCTTGGAAACGTCCGTGGACCAAATCAACCGCACTGTCGCCGTCAACTTGATTCTGTGTTTCTATACCGTCAAAGTGTTCTTGCCGGCCATGGTCCGCTTGAAAAGAGGATACATTGTCACGGTGAGCTCTGTGTTGGCGTTTCTGAGCCCGGCCAACCTTGCGGCGTACGGCGCAGCCAAAAGCGGGCTCTTGGGTCTCCACGAGTCCTTGACTTTTGAGCTTACGCTACCGCTGCGCAATTCGGGAATCAAGACTTTGTTATTGTGCCCTGGTCAGCTCACCACGGCTCTATTCCAGGAGATCACCAATCCTCTGCCGATACTAGCTCCGCTGCTCGAACCGGACTTCGTGGCCCGCTTGTTGGTGGCCGCTTTGCGCACAGGCAAAAGAGGGGACATCAAGTTGCCTTTTTACGGCGAATTCTTGCCTCTTTTGAGACTATTGCCCTGGCCGGTGGTGGAAGCCGCCCGCCGATATGCAGGCATCGACCGCCACAGCCTCCAGAAGTGAGCCGGGACCGTCAGTTAGAAGCAGCTGGATTTGGGATCATTGACGCTTCACCTTTGATTGAAGAATTTCTAGAGACGTATCGAGTTTCCACTTTGCGGACTGATTTGCCATGCTTCGGGACACTTCGAGCTCAAGGTCTATAAAATACAATGCACTTAATTCCTTTTCGAGAGAGTCCATTCGCGTGTAGAGTTGCTCCGTATACTTATAGCCGAAGAACGATAGAACCTGGGCACTCGGAACCTGCACAAGTAGCGAGTTTCGAGCGCTCAATTGCTTTTGCGGCGAGTCCAGTAATATCACTTGGAACAGACGGATTTTAGGGTCGCTGAGCACAACTTCTCCGTTAACCTCAATGTACAGCTTGGCGCACACAAGGGACAAGTCTGAGGGAATGGTGCCCACGATTTTGGCCTGCACCTTGTAGTTGTCTTCAGCGGCTTGCGCTTGATTTAAATAAGAAAGCAGCACCTTTGTTCCGGGAGAGTCTCCGTTCATCGACATGCTCACGCGCAGCAGGTCGAAGTACAAATGGCTGTCCTGAGTCGAAAGCACAGGCGAGCCAGGCAGAGAGTGCGAGGCAGGATCAAAGGTTTGTGGCACTTGAGTAAGCAAGTCATGGGCCGGGGAGCGGGGCTTGTCCTGGGTCGGTAGGAATAGCTGGGTGCTCTCCAATTCTCGACCGGCCGAATAAGACTGCGACAGTGAATGCACATTGTGGGACTCGGAGGCAGCCGGCCCCGATAGAGAAGGCTCCGAGTCTACCTTGGATGATTCAGTCTCCAAGGAAACCACTTGGGGCAGAGCTTGGTCCGGTCCTGGCAAACGCTGCGACTCCAGAGGCCCAAGGGCGGCCGAGAAGAACGCGTACAGCTGAGAATGACTATTTGCGGCCTCGGGTTTGACGTCGGGCTCATATTTCACCCTGGAAGAATCCTGAGACGAGTAGTTCGTTGAGTCCGAGGGCGCCAGCGCCAAGAGAAATGCGTATTGATCCACGCGAAGCGACGGACTCAACATCTTGACTAGAAGATCGTTATCAAGTGGCACCCGGTCCCAGAAGACGCGGAAGCGGTCCCAGAGCTCATCAAATTGCGGATCTTCCGAGGCGAGGTCGACTTCAAGCACCAGCGGCTCCTGTCCCACCGCTAGCCTAAGGCGGAGCCGCACGAAGCAGTACTTATGGAACAACAGAATAAAAGACGACTTTGACTGGTTGACATCCTGACCCAGAAAAAGATCTGCACCTGTTCGCTGGCGGTACTTATTGGCGACATTCATCAATTTTTCCTTGTACAAGTGAAGTTGTTTCTTGTTATGAGGAGGCACCACCGGAGCGCCTTCTTGAATGGCGTAGCCGTTGCTGCCGCTTAAATCCGACACCACAATCTCCGACGCCATCAAAGTGTTGATTCGAAGCGAGACGATTTGCACCACGATGGCGACATCCTTGCCATATTTCTTTGCGCCGAAGAGGTCCTGGAAAGTGAAGGCCATGTGGAGCGCGTTCCGCGATGCCATGTGGAGCGCGAAGTGCAGTGCGTGGTGATGTGGTGCGTGGTGATGTGGTGCGTGGCGATGTGGTGCGTGGTGATGTGCGATGCGTGATGCTCAGCTACTACAACGGGTATTGCTCACGGTGGGCCCTCTGCTGCAGTGTTTGCTGATTATGTTGATGGCTAAGTTATTCCTGGGAGTATCAGATGGTCTGGCTTGCCTGGTCTGAAGTAGATTTGTTCTTGCAATACGATGGACGATACCCCCAATTTGGACGACTTGAGGTGACAAGGACAAGTCGAGACAAGGATAATTTGATCAAAGAAAGACAGTGGGACTGAATGGATATAATCTCCTAAGCCTCCTTCGGCAGTTGTTCTTACCGCACGCTCTTCTTGTATGACCGAATCTTTGCTCAAAGATGACGTTGTGGGAAACATTTGATAGTGGTAGTGCATGTAGGTAGGTCACAATTCCAGGTCTTCTCTTTCCTGTGACCCATAACGTGTCCAAGGCTGACCCAGCGCACTAGGATGGAACGTTTAAAAGAAAAGCTTATCAACTAGATGCATGCCTATCGGGACATTGAGAGGCCTGTGTATTTTAGGACGATGAAAAGAGGGTTGATATCAAGACGACCGATTCTAGAAGGACAAACACATTTCCGAAAGACAAAAACGGCCCAAGTGATTTGTAAATGTTTCACTTGCGCCGCTGGACTTTGACTGTTTAAAGGATTTCGAACGGCAGAAGACATTTGTACACTTCGTATCGGGCGTGAAGACCAAGTACATGTTCTATGCACCATGGTTAGTCAAATTGCGAGTGTAGCTTCCACTCCCCAAATGGGCCATAGTCTTTCTACACAAGATGAACGAGGAAATTCCCCATGCTTTATTTGTTGTAACAGGTTGTAAATTCGTAAATACACCCAATTCCGTGTCACACAAAATTACTTGCTTCAACTTACGCCAAAGTATTACTCACTATACAGGAATATGTAAGCTGTACCTTAGGAGACGAGTTTCAGTGCCAGGCAAATAAAAACTCTTCAACCGTTTCCACCTGCCGGCCCCACCGACCTGCAAACTGCGTATTCGAGTCTGTACGTCCATGCACTTTAGGCACTCGCTCTCACCTTGCGTAAAGCTCATAACACCGCGACGTTATTGTATCTGTAGGTGTAGTTGCAGTACGGAATACCGTAGTACACATCTTAATCACCAAAATTTTTATACTGCCTCTAGGTGAGCACTTGAGCGACCTGGAGCCAAATATAGCCATATCTGGACTTGCCCCGCATGTCGTGATCACCAAGCACCACCTACAACCACTAAGGCTCAAGGACTTACTAACGTAAGTATTTCCCAAATTCAAAGTGCCTTCCAGTGAAGTGGTAGAGAGCTTCGCGAGGTCTCTCCGGCCGGTGCTTCGCCTTTATCTGGGCCTTTGTGCCGGCCTAATCGGGTAATGTTTTCATACTCTGTGGCCAATTTTTCGCATCCAAACGTATGCAAGGATGCGACTTGCACCGGAAGTTGATGCCTACAGTAGTGTATACAGAGACAAAAGAGAGGTATTTTCGGGCCGTTCCACCGAAGTTGAAATCTCCCTCCACACCAAACCGATAGTGACCGCTCCTCAACCATCTTCCTAGTCCACCGCAAATGCTCCAAAGACAACTTCTGGACTCTAAAGACCAAACACGGATGGTCTCCAGCCTGTGTTATTGCTTGAAGAAGTGGGATATTACGAATCACCCCAGGAGCTAATATTAATAATGAATTCGTTAGAAGGGCGTCATGGCAACGTGCTCGTTGTCTTGCAATGTAATTTCTTGAATATGTAACCTGCGAAAAGTTGTAGTGAATCTGGTTTCAAATTGGTAAATGCTTCCGGCGGGGCGGGATCCTGGTGTTCTGATGCCAACCTTTAGACACTCTCAAAAAAAGTTTAATCAGAGGCATTAAGAGTCAACGTTAAGTATTTTGGCCTCAACTTGGCACCCGAGAGACGAACACCAGAAAACGCAGAGATCCTGAAATATGACACCTCGGCATGAGCAACAACAAAAGAAAGAACTCTTCACGGTCATGAGCGGCATTATGTCTCTGAAGATCTAGTATATTCAGCATAAAAATTGCCTCAAAAGCCCTTCGCAACACTCGTTTGCTTCAATTAACAAAGGCCAACAGAGCGACTTGTCATATAATCGACCTACTTGATCCCAAAATTATGAACCATCTTACGGATTGTACCTTCAGATCTCCCCTGAATCACACATGAATTCTAGTGGTCTGGTATCGACACATGCTGATTACTTTGGTTAATCACCATTTTAGTGTGCTTGGCCTCCCTTACTAGATTGACCGAGACGCTTTGGGACAAGGGTTTTCGATGGGGTGCTATGACAATCTCAACAAAGCAGAAGTACTCGCTTCTCATGGCTCCTTATATTGGGTGGGTACGCAACAGTTCTCTCATATGAAAACTGATACGATTCAATCTTTCTGGGTGGGTACTTTATTTTTGAATAGAAAACTACACCAGTTCGCTTCGTACCAGGGAATGCCGAGATGTACGGGAGTCAAAGCATACACACAATTGCCTTGACCCCTCTGGGCATAGAGCAATTGTGTAGATCAGGGAATCGATGTAGTCAAAAAAAAAGCGAGCGGCATTAACTCATGTTAGGAGCCTTGGGGCAGATGTAACCGGGGTATCCGCAGGGAAGGGGTACAAGCTCTTGCACGAGCTCTTGAGGGCGCTCGCGGAAGCTCCGGAAGGGATTATTCAAGTGGGAGATGGCCGCATGTTTGAGGGGCATCGAATATGAAAAGGCTGCATTAAAGTTGGAGGCACATAGGAGTAGACATGACCGAGGGAATGACCAAAGTTTCACACTCCACCCTAATCATTAGGAAACTAATGTTGGCACTATGTAGATGAGCGTTGCCTCCAACATCGGGAGTGCCTACATCTCTAGAGCTTTGATAGTTGCATTACTGCTTTTAAAGAATACACACTTGGTCGTACTTGCCACTTAGCAGTTCGCAGTTTAACAGTACCTTCTTGGCGGTAAGGGAGATTGTATAGCACCGCATACAACAGCTGACTCATCCAATGAGTTTGGTCTTCAGCTGACTCTTAAATGTCAGGCGCAAGTTGCACCGAGGCACAGTTAAATCTGACCAATGACCAGCTGTTCGGGTGTTGCAGCACTTACCCAAGAGTGAATTCTTGGGGCCTAATGCTAGCTGAAGTTCTGTTACATCCAGCCATGGCGTAAATTTGGATTACCCTTATGAAACAGGGTCAGCCTCCTATTGTATTGGAACGGCCCTCCACACACAGCCGAATTAGGCCCATGACCCTCAAAGGGGCACAGCCTGCACCTTGCGATGACTCACGGAATTTTGCTAACCGCGGTGGGTTATCGCACGTCATGTGACGTCCATTCACGAAGCTCCATCTCTTTCTCCACCGTGAAGACAATGTCCAAGATCCTTGACAAAGCACTGCGGTTCGTGCCCAAGTCCGGCGTCTACCCCAAAGGCTTTTCCGTCGGCGGCATCCACGCGGGGGTCAAAAAAAATCCCCTGGCTTTGGACTTGGCCCTCCTCCACAACACCTCCCCGAACGAGGCTGTGGCAGCCGCCGTCTTCACTCAGAACAAGTTCAAGGCGGCGCCCGTGCAGGTTTCCTCTAAGATCCTCCAACAAACGTCTAAGATCCAATCGCTCATTGTCAACTCGGGTAATGCCAATGCCGTCACCGGAGCCCAGGGCTTGCGAGACGCCGAGAAAATGGTGCAAGCCACTGACGCCGCCCTTGGCAACAGTGCCAACTCCACGCTCGTCATGTCTACAGGCGTTATTGGCAACCCGCTACCCATGTCTCCAATATTGGCGGGAATCCCGCGTTTGGCGGCTCTCAACTTGGGGTCGTCGCATCAACACTGGTTATCGTGTGCACAGGCCATCTGCACCACCGACACGTTCCCCAAACTAGTCAGCAAGCAGTTCCAAATCGCTGGCCACACATACCGGTTGGCTGGACTCGCAAAGGGGGCAGGCATGATCTGTCCGAACATGGCCACACTCTTGGGATTCTTTGCCACGGATGCACCAGTATCTGCCGCAGCACTCAAATCGCTTCTCTCGCACGCTGTGGACCGCTCTTTCAATTCGATCTCGGTGGATGGAGATATGCTGACCAATGATACCATTGTGGCCATTGCTAACGGAGCAGCAGGCGGTCCTACTATTGAAAACGAACCTAGCAACGCCGCATACCAGGCTCTCGGTGCGGAGATTACCGGTTTCGCCCAGCAATTGGCGCAGCTCGTGGTACGCGATGGTGAGGGCGCTACTAAGTTCATTCGAATAAGCGTGAAAAACGCCCTCTCGTACTCGGATGCCAAGACCGTGGCGCTGACGGTGGCTAACTCATCGTTATTCAAGACAGCCATGTTTGGAAACGATGCCAACTGGGGCCGAATCTTGTGTGCAGTCGGCTACGCCAGCGTGGGCGCCGAATCAGTCAACACTGCTAAAACTAGTGTGTCTTTTTTGCCTGCGGACGGCACAGACCGCCTCCAGCTCTTAACGAACGGCGAACCAGAGGTCGTCGACGAGGCTCGTGCGCTGCAGATTCTCAAGCAAGAGGACTTGAACCTTGAGATCGACTTGGGAACTGCTGGTGTTGAGGAGGCCTCTTTCTGGACCTGCGATTTGTCACATGAGTACATTTCGATCAATGCTGATTACAGGTCGTAACATTCCAGGTATTGGCCTGTTTGCTGGGTACAGAGATGCATAGTCTAGCCAATGTATGGCAAGGAAGATAGCTAGGTCAATGCGTCGAAAGCTAAAAGTCGTCAGTATCGCTGTTTACAGAGCAATCCGTATTCGACCGTTTCGAGCACATTTTATTGTGGTATATTTACTGGAAACTATTCAAAGTAGAGCAGCAAGAAGTTTCAGACGAGGCATAATTGAACTAACCAACACTTCAAAAGCATTTATTTGCAGTCCAAAAGAAGTAATGTTTCAACTTATCTTAGAAGTACAGATCGAGAGGGTTGCTGTATATACACTGCGTTTCCATCAAGGGCCAATGGACGAGAATGAACCGGCTTCCCCGTCACCCGCTATTCAACAACTCGTGCACTAGTTTTTTTTTAATTTTGCCACTGTGGTTTGAATCTTTCTGCCCTCTTGGTTCAAAACAACAGCCGCGTTGGTTAGAGCAGTTATGAATGCATCGCCTAGTCGAACGGACGCTCATCCCCACATAATCTGGAACGGCCATCATTTTCCTAGTGGGTCTAGTCGGGTGTGGAACCGTGGTATCATCGTGATCGTGTCTATTTCGGCCCCTTCTATCTCCACTGGGTCTGGATGACTTATTCATATTCGAGAGTTGCTCTAACTAAGGCGAATTCGCAACTTCGTAGGTTTCACAAAGGGCAATAAAGAATCGACGACTCTTTCCCATCCCTCACCCTTTTCGGCTATTCATGCAACCCTGAATGACCTGTTTTATTGTTTCACCAGGCCACTACACACCTAAACAATGAGTATCGCTTCTTCAGCCAGTCTAATCCGTTCAACACATGTATTGTTTCGGTGAAACCAGTGCAACGGCACACGTAAATTCTATTGGGGGCCGAGGCTAGTAACCCCATTGACGCATTGCGCTTGGCGAACATGGCATGAAGTCTATGGCAATCGAGTGGAGACCTGGAAAGGCTCAAGGCGTGTACACTCCCAACCAGGTACCGAGGCGAACACTCTGAGAGTAATTAATCAAAACCTAAATTAGTTACCACTAAAATGAATATATTACCCAACCCCAATAAAGCCTTTCCCAAATGGAACTAGGTCTACTTCTGACGCGGATTCAAAACAATCTCTTCACCAAAGAGACTGGCCTTGTATATCTTCCCTCGATTCATATGATCAATACAATCTTATTTTTTTTTTAATAGACTTCCCTAAAATTTAAACATATTCTATTACCATCCTATTTTATACGAGTGCTTGGCTGAAGGAGATGCTAACAACTCTGAATTCAATATACAATTACACAAATCTGACCACTTGGAAAGTAAAAAATCCATACTCTAAAAGAACTAATAATACCTTATTTCCTACTGTAGAAATACCTCTGAATTTGATAAGTACCCTTTTGCAATGAATCTCAAATATGACACGATTGCGCAAAACTGGGTGTCACCGGAAGGCAATCAAAAATAAAAGAAGGAATTAAGACCCTCCGCTAATGATATAATATCAGGATAAAATATCAATAGAATATTATCCAACTTACTTAGCTAAGTGCTTGAAACTCATAGAAAGACGTCCTCTAAACGTCACAAGTTGGTCTTAGCTAATGTCGTCAACTATTAGAATATATAAGTGTCTTACCAAAAATAAATAGAGTTGAGAAATCTCTAGTAAAAGCAATTCAAGATCATATAATACAAAACTTCAAATATTTCATCTTATCACCTTCTCAAAGCAATTGAATTATTGTAAGTAAAACAAAACCGAAAGGTGTACGAAGGAAAAACTCGAGTAACTCCTATGGAAACCCATTGCCTGCAAACATGCAAATCTGGTAAAAATGTACTACTGCACTTTCTTATGGAAAATCTTGTTGGGTTACACAAATAAAGAAGCGAGGGAAATGTACGAAAAAATTGAATGAAATGTTTTTAAGCTAAAATTTAAAATCATAGTTATTTTGAACACTAATATTGAACTATTTTTTATTTGCCTCTTGAATACAATTTCTTTCCCAACTTTTAAACCCCACTCTGAACCTTTACCCTTCATTACCACTTTTAAATCCTAATTATTTAATGTAACTGGTGCACGATTTGAACTGAACATACTTCAATAACTCCAAAATCGTCATTTGTTATGAAGATTTGTTTTTTTATTTGCCCATTCGACAATTTACTGCCTCAATTTTCCACTTTTATGAAAAATGGGTGAATGTCTACATAACTTTTGAAATCGCTTCATGTGTATAAAGCTGTACGTTTGTACAACAAATAGCACTTCTAATGTTGCGTGGACTTCTTAGTTCAGGCCGAACACGCAGAACTTGTTGTAAGGCCCACGGTATCAGCCATGGCAATTGACCGAAATTTCGAAGCTTCATCAGGAAACTCGCTTGCAAGTGGTACGAAATCTCATTGCATGAAAGTTGTGTGCTAATTAGCCACTAGCCTCAAATCTTTAATTACAAGAACCTTGCAGCGTCTTTAAGCGATAGTATCAATTTTCTAGGCCATGATAAGAATCTTCTACGGAAGAAGACCTGTGAATTTTATCATATGAAGGCCGCTTTCGATGGTTTCGTATGTCATGACCAGAACAGTGTCTCAATGCAGCATCAACGAATTTCGCCGCATGCGGCTGAAACAAGCTGATATTTCCTGAAACGGCGAGCGGCGATAGCACACAATTCCGTGGGTGAATGTCAATGAACAGTTTTTTAAAAGGAGGGTTGCCTGCAGACTTCATACGCCAGGTAGAAGTGCCATCAAAGATGCCTCCTAGAACCAGACCCACAGAAGCTACAACAGATGTATCTGTTCCTAATAAGGACGTCCACAGATCTTCACGATAATACATCTGAGCAAGTTGAAATGCAACAACCATTGGATACAATTCCATGGTAAATTCACGCTCCACCAAACTCTCCAAAGTTTGGTGCGGAGTCGGATTTATCCTCTGTAAAGAAAGCTCACATGAAGATAATCCATAACGGGGATATCATTTGTACCCTAATGATTCTAGTAGCGTCTGGGGCACTGTATCGGTCACGTCTATTCCCATCCATATCTATGTATACTAGGATCTCGCTGAATGACCGTCAGAATCGATAATCTCGGAGTGGGGCTGCCTGGCTTTATACACTCAATGCAGAACTGAGCCCCGTCCGTCTATCCGCTCCGGCTCATCAAATGATTGTTATTTCTTGCTCGTTTGACAGAATTGGTGTCGAGAGTCCATGGGTCTCCGTCCTGTTTGTTTTCCAGTATCCAGAGTGGGTCGCCTCTCGAATATTAAAGGTGTCTCGTCCTGTTGAACAAAGGTGCCCAGACATCACGTGCCACTGGTCACGCGCAACTCATCACGTGCAGACGACTGGCGCGTGCGCAAATCCTAACCTTGTCGAGTCCATCACTCCAGTATCCCCGCCAATATGATGAAAGAGCTCACCAAGAAGCTCAAGCGCACGAATAACAACTTGCTCAAACAGAGTACGCGCATGAACATTATTGCAGGTGACTCCGACACCGCCTTCAAGTTCGACCCCTCCATCGCCAGGCTAGAGTTGGTGCTCTTGAGTAAAAACGTCTACAAGAAGCTGGCAGGCTTGAAGCAGTTCTGGCAGTTCAATTTGCCGACGTTGAAATTCCACAATAGCGACATGGATATGGTGGTGACCCGAATTCGGCCCAAGAAAAAGGCCGACTACGACAACGTGCCGTGCATAATCCGTGTGCACTACACATCAGGCAAGGTTGATAAGTTGGAATGTGCAGGGAAGCACCACACCAAGATTCTTACTGAACTTGTGAGAAAAACTGCCGCCCAGCGCCTCCCCGAGTCCGAAATCCCTCGAATCACACTCCCTTCGGAATTAGACTAGCCCTGTATATAGTGCGCTTTTCAAGCCATGTGCTAGTAACCAATAAACAAGAACTAGACCGAGTCCAGGGCGACGATCGGTTTGCTATGCATCTGCCTAGGGGTATTTGCCTAGGGGTATTTGCCTAGGGGTATTTGTCTCGTACATGTTTCTTGCTGGGAGAAAGGACTCAACCCAGCGTAGCATTTATGGCTCTTTATCTATGTCTAGCTTCTAAACTGTGCGTAGCCTACGACTATGCCTAGCCTCTAACTTATCGCCTCTAAATTGCCAAGCTTCTAAAATGCCTGGTCGCTAGCCAGCATAGCTCTTTAAAACCTCCATGAGCTTATACTTGCCTTTCAGTTCGATAAACCGACGGATCTCTTGGATTTCCTCCTCGGTCTCCAATGTCTGAATACTCTCATCTTGTGCTTCACCGCTCTCGTTTCCCCAATTTCTCTCGGATACCTCTGCATCACCAATAATTAAATCCTCATGTGCATCATGTAAGCCATTAGGATCTTTCAAATTCCTGGTGCCATCTTTGACCCCATTGGAGTCTCCGCTTTCATCAGGCTCTCTGCTTTGGCTTGAATTTCTTCTCTTTTCGAATCCGCTGAATTCTGACTGTCTGCTCTCGGGTCTGCTGCTCGAGTAAGGCCTTCTTTGCATATTTAAAAGCACATCCACAGCATCCATATCCTGGTGACGCGCCAGCTTCTTGCGCTCTTCGTAATATGCAATGTTCTTCTTTATGTCTCCTCCGTTGGTGCTGTTGATGAAATCTAACACAATGCTCTGCTCTGGTACACGGTAGATAAATGGGTGCGTTCCCGAACCATTGGTCATAAGCAAAACTCTGGCTAGCTTGGAAGAACTTTTCGCCATGACCCTATTATCAATGGCGTAGTTTTGCATGTAATCCGGTACCGTATAGTTCTCATCCACGTCGTCGTCATCCTCCGACTCCACCTGCGAGTAGTTGCCATATTTTTGCTCGAAGGTGCCAGTGTTTTTACCCACAAGTGTCATGCCCTGTTGGTATTCCTGTAATGTCATCTCAACGTCTTCAGAAAAAAATGGCTGGTCTTTGTACTTGATGAGGAAGTTATTCGCTTGCACAAACTGGAGAAAGTTGTTTTGCAATGAAGCATCCAACACAAGAGCATCTTTGAAGCTACGTCTTTCGAGCCAATGTGACGGAATCATCGATTCAACATGATTCGGACACCGCCATTTCTGGCCCAATGTTTTAGCCAGACACACCACCCCTGGAAGACAGTCCAAATGCCACCACAATGGACAGAAGTCACACGAGACCATGGTCCGACGCTGCAAGCCGGACATTTTACACTTATGGCAAAACCGGGGTCTTCCGTGCGAATCATAGAGAGCATCCACTTCCAATTCCTCGTTCTTATTGTAACCATTAAGCTGCGCAGATTTCAGAACAGGCAATTCCGGTTTGATAGACCCGTCGGAGTATTGGTAGCCGTCACGTGTGGAGACATCCATGAACGTCCCATCCCTGAGCTTTTTTGGTAGACGGAAGTCCGTGGGGTTTCGCCCGTGGGTCGAGCTCAAGAGTCCACTAAACATGCCGTAGTTTTTAAAGGGTTTTCTCGGAATCAAGTCGTGCTTTGCTAAACACTCAGTGCAGTTCCAGTTCTCCTCGGGAATCTCCTGGAGCGGAGGGTTGCAGCAGAGAAGGTGAAACGACTTGGGACACGAGTCACAACAAATGAACACACCTGTGCCCCCGCATGTTGAGCAATAATCATCGTTGTTATTATCGTCGGAAAGTTCGGGGATTTCCGGTGCAGAGCGAGCTATTAGTGCAGGAGGTTTCTTTGGCGAGGTAATTTTGAGCCGCCGTATCGAGCGACCGGGGCTCGAATGATGATTGAAAGTACTCAAAGGAGTCGCAGGAATGGGAATCACCTGCAGCTTTGTTTGGGAGAGTTTGCGAGATTTCGACACTCGTTCTCGGAGCTCAGAAGGCTGACACAAGGCTTCCAGCTTGACTGTCTGGAGGTGCAGGATATAATGTTTTTCCCGTTCGGCCAGAAGTACGTTATCAGGCTTCCCCACGGCCAAGGCGGGCTTTCGACCCCGCCTTCCCTTTCCCGTCACAATCGCCGCTCGCTTTAGCTTAGCTGGCGGGAAGGATTCCAACGTATGACCCGAAAAACCCGGCGTCGGCACCGCCAAAGCCGGCTCCACGAAAGAATTTCCATCCTCGTGCTTAAGCCTCGGATCAGACGTGAAGATCGGACTATTCTGCAAAGATTGAGGCTTCATCGCTAGGGAGCCATCGGAATCGGCAGAGGGATCCAGGGGTTTGTTTGGAAAGTTTTCTGGGAGCGCCGCCACAGACTCCTTGGCTCTCCTGGCGGCCACACGAGGCAACCGTTTGGGCGGACCCTCTACATCTTCCGTAGGCACGGGACCAAGGGCCGCAAGGTCATATTGAAGCTTGCGCTTTACAGGCTTCAGTGATTTGTCAGGGTTCGGGAGCTTTTCGGTACTCCGGGCAACCATGGGTTTGGCAGGTCTTCCAAGTTTGGGCGGCTTCACTAGCGGGATGTCGGACTCAGCCGTATCGTCATTATTACCCTGCATAGATACCAACAGCGGGTTCATAAGAACACGGCACAAGAAGGCGAAGAAGCTGGACGGATTCGTCCAGGAAGGTTGGCTTTGGGGTAAGGCGATCGGATGCTCGGTGCTAGGCGCCGGCGTCGTGAGCAGCGGGTGGTGAGGCTCGGCTCGAGTCACGTGCACTGCAAGACAGAGGTTGCCGGCGAGAAGCTCTAGAGTAGAAGAGCACGAGGAAAAGCTCGGGTGAGACTTGTTTCTGCAAGTTCTGTGGTCCTAAGATGCAGACCCGGTCAGACCCGTGGAAGCACAGTAGATTTTTGTCTGAGAACGCGCGAAAAAGAAGTGGAGCAGTCGTTTCGCCAGATTCTGGCGACGTGTTTCGGCGTGAATGGGAGGTGATTTGTTCTTCAAGCGGACCATGGGCAGGCGGCCGTGGTACAGTCGCCTAACGGTGTGAAATGCGCTAGTATAAAGCGCTGAAGTTTGGAACTTCATGCAACCAGAAATAAGAGCAACTTAAGTAATTGAAGCATCAATGACGTTGAGATCAATGACGTTAAGATCAATGACGTTGAGATCAATGACGTTGAGATCAATGACGTTGAGATCAATGACGTTGAGATCAATGACGTTAAGATCATTGACGCTAAGACCAATGACTTTAAGATCAATGACGTTAAGATCAATGACATTCAAAGTAATAATGACTAAACAAAAGGTTAGCCCCAAAAAGACTTTTAATTGTTTCACTCTAGGACGCTAAAGTGGGGGTTGGAAACTGCAGTTAAGTGTTTCTATAAACAATGCTTTTATCTCTCCAGCCTGAAAGGCAGTTTCAAATAGGAACTACTTAGTGTAGGCCTTTCGGTTCGATGGGGCTGTAGGTTCATGTGAGTAGCAATCGAACAGTATTGACAAGTGAAACGGAGTTTGCTTAGATATGGTGGCCGTGATGGCAGATAATTCGACGCATAAACCATAAAAATGGGGCCAATATTTGTAAGCGTGGACTGGTGTGCACTTTCACTTTGACGAGTAAGGGCCACTGAACGCTCCCTCTTAAGTTTCGTAGACAGCATCAACATCAGTGAATTCCGCTCTGTATTAACAATTGAAGTTTTGTCGAAGCATTCGATCCAAGCTCTCTTTCGGTTTTTTCAAACCGTCTTACACAACTTTACAGGGTCTATGTAAATCCTTTATCCACATTATTATGCAATAGCAAGATTTGTTGCTACCTTGAGCGCCTTTTCCGGAATGGCTTTTCCATAGCACTCTTTTCGAACTATTCCAGAGTGTTTCTAGGCTTCAATCGGGTCTTTGACGAAATGGGTGTTTTTATGAATTTCCTCTTTGGTCACTCTTCTTAGAACCATGATTTCGCTCGTTACTCTTGCAGATTACAAAAGCCCTTAAAGAGCCAACTGCGCATCATCTTGATACAACGTGTTAGCTGGTTCTTAATACAATTGATAGATTCAAGGTAACCAAAGTGGCGTTATTGACTAGACTCATTGTTCTGCGCAGATGTTTTTGTCTTCGCCTTACCATAGTGTCTCACTCTAGTGATATGGCCTTGCTCTTGGAATCATTTTCTTTTGAGTTCAGTCTGGACAGTGTTTTCTCAAAAAGAATTACATGCTATGTATATAAACTTACAGTGCCAAATCTAATCAGTTGTAGACCCTCGCCGCAACACAAGCATTAGAGCTTGATATGCAGATTCCGGCGACCTTTAATGCATGATTGGCAAGTTTGATCACAGCTATGAAAACTGTGGTGGAAATTGTTCAGTGGACTTTTGGTCTGGGCATTTTGAGGGATATCTCTTTATTTGTTTGATGCTTGCTTCGAAGCATGATTTGGCCTTGTATCAAAACTTTCCATGTTAATTCCAAAGGATCTGTAAATAGCTTCATTTACTTTTGTTGTATTGAGTACCATATTCTGGCAAACATTTTATCGACCCATTTTCCAGATCCCGTGAATTCTTAAGTTCATCCATCTCGGATCATGATTTCTCTAAACGATATCATGACAACAATGTACGGCTTTTCTGGTTTTTTGGTCCAATTACTGGACCATACCTGTGGCTAAATCTCTGGCCAAAAATTTGGGAAACTTCTCCTGACGCTCCAGAATGATTCTGTAACTGACTTTGTCCTACAAAATGACTCAGATACCTTTTTTAGAATATTGTACCATATCTTGTACATTCCAGGAACTAAGTGAGCCGGAACTTCCCCAGACCTGTCCAAATAAAATCCCAGTGTCACGATGTCCACAACTTTTGCCACATTCATCAAGCCCTACTGTCACATTCATCTTATGCTTCAAGCTACGCGACACTGAACATTTCCATTGACAGGCTAGTCTGTAGTTTATATTGTGGACGAAAAGCAACGAAAAATAGCCACGTACTAAATAGACTAAATAGCCGATACAGCAATCCACTATACCGTTAGTGAAGACAACTGGTGCTGCACGTGACGCTTCATCCTCGATAAAATTTACATAGCTAGATTACATGTTCCAAAAGACGCCTCCTTTGGGCCTTTCACACTTAGTGGCTGGGAATGGGGCTTGGTGCTTCGTGTTGGACAGTGTGGTGTGCAAAGGTGATTCTGGATACGTCCATGGCCCGTGTGCACACTAGTGTAGGAATCATAGTTGAAGCATGATGAGCCACACACAGTTCTGGGCTTTCACAATGTTAAAATAGCGTTCCATGCAGGGAATTTGCCTCCCAGTTCACTCACAGGGAAGAAATTTCTAAGCGGCACCCGCTCATGTTTGAGGGCATCGAGTATGTACAGATCATCCAAAGAGATCCCTATGGATACTGACAAGAGTAGAAATGACCGAGATACACAAAAAAAAAACAACTTCGGCCAATACTTTACGCACACTACTTTAAGTGTCTGAATTAGACTCGTTGACTGTGCGTACATTAGCCTGTAGGCCTTTATTCCCACGAACTGAATGGCTATCAGCACCATGTGCCTCTTACCCAAAGCGGCAATTGCGGTACCATCCCATGTCGTTTGGAATCTGCCCGAAACCTGAGTTTCGAAGAAGACTCCCTATGGCCTTTTTTCACGCCCCCGCTCTCGGGTGTTTGATAACAAGCGCGGTCCAGCTGGAATTTCAGCATTCCCAATGCTCTAGACAATAACCTTCTCGCCCTATATAGTACCCCTCTTTTGTCCGAAGATAAAATGCCAGATCACCCGCTTACGCTTCACCTTCCGACACGCCAAAACGCCCTAATGTCGGTGGTGTACGGGTGGTTCTTGCAGCCGCGGCCCGTATGCTACTTAGCCGTGCCGTCAGGAATGTCCAGTCTAGAGAATGTCCACGTACCTCGCCAAAATCCAATCCCTACCCCTGGCCTGTACCGGTAAATCACATGTGATTCCTGTCCAAAGAGATTCTCACTCGGAACTGGCGCCTATATTGGCTGCACACGTCTACGTCCACACACACCCCAAGCTTTTGACGGATGTGTATTGCTTGCGCACCTCAACATCCCAAGCCACGGTCATTGCATCACCTCCAAAGCCCCACCAGACCCCTATCCATCTTCATGCAAAGACCATCAAAGAATTTGTGGTGCGCGCACGTCCTCGTTGGTGCGCGCCGCACAACACAGCGTTTCCTCTTCACCAACATCACTAACCCACGCCAGACACCACCGCATCGCTACATCTAGCTTTGACTCCCTGCCGCTTTACTGCAAAATGCTGAAACTCAGATATGGTGAGCTTGGTTTGGGCCTCCTGCCTCCCCCTATCCATTCCTCATACGCCATAGACCCCATCATGTTCATGATTAACGAGTGTATGGTGATTTCTTCTGCCATGCGCAAGAGCAGCCGATGGGGCCAAGGTGGAGTGGCGGCAATTCTTGGCCAGGCTGACATATTTGGTGAAGAAGACTCGTTCTTTCTGAATTTGGGGCTCTCTGCGCTGATCTCGCTGCCTCGACTGTCTTCATCGGCGCAGTCAAATCCACTACATTCCAGTTTTTTGCAGTTGCGCTCTATTTTGTCGGAAGCAACTCATATTGACGATGTGGATGCCTTGACACTTTTGCAGCCGTTCTTGTTGACCATCGAAAGTAGCTCTACCCTGGGCAGTGTCACTGCGTTAGCCCTCAATACCATTCTGAAACTCCTCCAGTACGAGATCATTTCATTTAGATCTAAAGTCTCTCCCAATGCTATCATACAGTTGACCACATCCTTGACACACTGTCGCTTTGAGGCGTCTGATCAAAACACCGATGATTCCGTGTTACTAAAGGTCTTACGGCTCTTGGAGACTATAGTGGTGAGCCCGCTCTCGGCTTTGTTGCCTAATGCAGTCGTTTCCGAAGTCATACACACTTGCTTGTCTTTGGCCTGTAACAAAAGACGAAGTGAGGTGCTTAGAAGAGCGGCTGAAATGGCCATGGTGGCCATGACTGTCAAGATATTCCTGCGTGTCAGGGAGCTCGAGCCTGAATCCTCCACTGGCGACGACATCCCCACCTACACGGCGCTTCATCCAGATGTCATGGGTGATGAAACGGTGGCTCTGGATCTTGCCTCACTTAACATTACCCAGGATCCCGATGACCTTATTGCACTGGCTACCATTGATATTACTCCCGTTTCCCCCCGCAAGCCTGAGGCTACCGACTCACCGGACCAGTTTGATATCCAGTGCATCAACGAGTTCCTTGGTCTCCTAATATCTATGTGCAGTCCCACAAATCAGTATCAGCACATGGAATCCACCCGAGTGTTTGCCTTATCCTTGATCAATATTGCAGTAGAAGTTGCTGGGGATACTATTCCAGATCATCCCTCATTGATGGCGTTCATCGCCGATCCTGTGTCCAAGGATGTTTTGCAGATCATATCCTCCACGGAATCACACGCTTTACTTCAAGCTTCTCTTCGTTTGTTTTGCTGCATGGCAGTTATTTTGAACTCGCACCTTAAACTGCAGCTTGAGTTGACCTTTCAGCTTTTGTTCAAATCTATTTTGCCCACCTTCGATACCTCTTTAGAAGGAAATACCACCATAAAGGGTGGTAATGGCAGCTCTCGGTCTCCCGCGTCAAAGGAGTTGATTGTTGAGTCTATTTCTTTCTTGTGGACCCGTTCACAGCTGTTTTTTGTGGAATTATTCAAGGATTTTGATTGCGACTTTGAAAAGTCCGACTTGGCGACTTCTTTTGTGACTTTCTTGTGTGAGCTTGCGTTACCAGAATCTGCCCTTATTACCACAGATACTGTGCCCCCAATTTGTTTGGAAGGCGTGCTCTCTCTCATTTCTGGAGTGAACGAGCGGGCTAAAGCTTACAATCCTTCTGCCAAGGTTCACTCATTGATAACAGATAAAGTGCAAAAAAATTCGTTCATTAAATGCACGGAGACTTTCAACGAAAACCCTAAAAAGGGTCTCGTGGCTTTGTGTGACCAGAATTTTATTCAGGACCCGTCAGATAATGCTGAAGTGGCCAAATTTTTCTTTCAGAAATCCATTCGGTTGAACAAGAAAGTGCTCGGCGATTTTCTTGCCAAGCCAACAAACATTGATATTCTCAAGGAATTTCTTTCCCTTTTCGATTTCGGAGGTTTGAGAGTCGATGAAGGTTTAAGATTGATCCTAAAGTCGTTTAGACTTCCAGGAGAATCCCAGCAGATCGAACGGATAGTGGAGCTTTTTGCTGAAGCGTACGTGTCGTCGCAAACCAAAGAAAATAGTGTTGTTCCAGAAGATGTTGAAGACAAGGAACCTGTGTTGCCCGATCGGGATGCAGTGTTTATTTTGTCATACTCGATCATTATGCTTAATACCGACTTACACAACCCACAGGTGAAGAAGTCGATGGAGTTCGACGCCTATAGAAAAAATTTAAAGGGGGTTTACAATGGAAAAGATTTCCCTGAATGGTACATTGCTGGAATCTACAACTCCATCAGGGACAGGGAAATTATCATGCCGGAGGAACACCACGGAACAGAGAAATGGTTTGATGATGTTTGGCACAACCTCATTTCTTCCCAGACAAAGTATGTTACGGATCACAAAAGTTCTAGGGACACATTTGGGCAAGCGACGTTGTGCCAATTTGACAAGCTTTTATTTGAGTCTGTGGTTGAGCAAGTGGTGGGTACTTTGATTCAGGTGTTTAACGAAGCTTCTGACGATAATATCATAACAAAATTGATGTCTTCAATCGACAAATGTGCCAATATTTGTATTGTGTACAATCTTGAGAACGCAATCACAAAATTGATAACCCAATTGGCTGCAATGTCCACGCTTTTGGATCGCAAATACTTGCACATTTTGGAGGACGAACACTTGAGGCAGGAGATTCCTATCACGCAAATCCGGGTGGGAAAATCACACGAACCGATCACTGTGAGTGAAATATCAGTGCATTATGGAAGAGATTTCAAAGCACAACTATCAACAGTGGTTCTTTTTCGCTTGATTAAAAGGCCAGCATGTGTGATCACGGATTCGTGGAATGAGGTTTTGAAGATTATATTCAATTTGTTTGAAAGTTGCTTGATTGATCCAAATCTATTCAGCGAGTTTCAGAAGAAACTCAAACTTGCTCCTCTTGCCAGAGTCAAGCCGACCTTTGAAATTCAAACCGCAAAGCCGCTCAAGGAAAGTGGTCTTCTTTCAACTTTTTCGTCTTTCTTGAAGAGTTACTCTGATGAACCAACACCACCAACAGACCAGGAAGTTGAGTCCACCATCTCTACTTTAGACTGCATTAAGTCGGTCAATATTCCCGGAGTATTTGATATCGTATCCAAGGCAGATAAGCTGCAGATGACTGTTTTCGTGAAGCTCCTCTTGCAGAATCTCCCAACCTTCTCAGCGGAGACCAGGCGTTTCTACGAAACAAAGTGCATGTTTATTTTTGAAACAGTTGTTTGTTTCACTTTGATCATTGATCAGGAAGACACTACCAAGGTTGTCTTGAGTAAAATCACTGAACATCTCAAGCTGCTGCAAACATCTTCAAAAGGATACATTCGATTAGTCACGTACTACTACCTTTTGATCAGAAGAAGCCACCAAGTTAACAATGAGGCTGTCCAGGCGACATTTTTGAGACTTGTCTCATTCGAAACAGACACTTTGGTGAGCCATGGGGCGTCGTTGATACAACCGCTATTTTCCTTGGTAGACCACGACTCTCCGTCCAAGGATTTGTTGACCGATGATGGCTACTGGAAAGTGATGCGGGTTTTGGGCCAGATCGAGGAATTTGCGCCAGAAATCTTGTGTTTTGCGGAGTCCATTATTACCAACTCTTGCGAGGACATTACAGAGCAAAACTACATGAGTTTCTTGGGGTTGTTGGATGAGATTTCTTCTCTCGGGGCCTCCGGAGCCGCATACGAGAGAGGAACCCTTGGTCCAGATGAAGCGGCCAAAGTCAAGGCCGAGGTGTCGGTAAGCCTATCCAAGAAAAGCATCAGATTGACCGGTGATTTGAGTGTTAAACAAGGAAGGCAATCGTACCCTCTCTTGCAGGCTTTGGCCCACCAATGCTTTAACCCGTGCAGAGACGTCCGCGCCACAGCCATCCATGTGTTGCAGAAAACCATTCTCTCTAGCGAGTTCAGTACCGAATACACTGCCGACGGGGTATTTAACTTCGGATTATTCCCATTATTGGCAGAACTTGAGAAGGATGAAGTGATTCGAACGGACGGTGATGGTTTTCCAGAAACCCATCTACAAGTGTTGAGTCTTGTCAGCAAAGCAATGCTACAATTTCACCTGAGTATCCATTCGATTATGGATACGTGGGTGGGTGTCATGGACCACTTTGTTATTTTGAACCGGAAGTCGCCAGTTATCAAGGAGCCTAGCTTGGAGGTATTGAAGAATATGATTCTCGTTTTGAGAGACGAGTCATCTTTCCCAGACGAGTTCTGGACAACAACTTGGGATTCGCTCGGGAAAATGTTTCCAGCCTTGGCAACAGAGCTCCAAGATCTTGTCAAGCCAGAAGAAGAAGAAGTTGTGAAACCAAACGTTCAAGAGCATAATGTGCAGAATGTGGCTGTGCAGGAGGATGAAGACAAGGAATTAGTTCACCAAGAAAATGATTTGAGTGAGAATGTGAAAAAGGAGGAGAATCTGTCCGTGTCAGAAAATCTGGTTTTACCAGGGAATTTGGCCGAGCATGAAGAGAACAAAGAATCAATCAAACAAACACTTGAAAGTTGAGGCAACACTTGAAAGTTGAGGCAACACTTGAGAGTTGAGACAGTCACTACCGTGAGTAATGGCCACACACTCGATGCACACGCGATGCCTGTTTTGCAATGAGTGCTATAGACGAGAGCAAATAGACTACTTGAATGTATGGGGCAAGGTAGAACGAAAATAGCGAATGTACTAGGAATTAAAGAAGAAGTGATGAGGTAGCCAGCATGGTTGTGGGGCACGTGACGGCGGCCTACTTCCTCACTAATCTGCGAAGGCTCTGCGCCAATGCCTTCCTACGCTGAAAGAGCACGTACCCATGCATCGCCCGTTGCTGCCCGTCTTTTGGAACTCATGGAGCAGAAGCAGTCCAACTTGTGCGCTTCTGTAGATGTCAGCACCACCGCAGAGTTGTTGGGTCTCGTTGACCAGTTGGGGCCATACATCTGCCTTGTGAAGACTCACATCGACATCATCGAAGACTTTTCGTATGAGAGCACCATCGAACCGCTATTGGAGCTTTCGAAAAAGCACAAGTTCATGATTTTCGAGGACAGAAAGTTCGCCGACATCGGGAACACGGTCAAGAAGCAGTATGCAGGAGGCGTCTATCACATTGCCAAGTGGGCCGATATCACCAACTGCCATGGCGTCACGGGAGCCGGGATTATCCAGGGCTTGAAAGAAGCAGCCAAAGAGGCCACGAGCGAACCCCGCGGCCTTTTGATGTTGGCCGAGCTTTCAAGTAAAGGGTCCCTTGCTTATGGCGAATACACTAAGCAGACCGTGGAGATAGCCAAGAGTGACGAGTTCGTCATTGGCTTCATTGCACAGAGAGACATGGGCGGTGCTGATGCAGGAATTGACTGGTTGATCATGACCCCAGGCGTTGGTTTGGACGACAAGGGTGACGCCTTGGGCCAGCAGTACCGCACGGTGCAAGAGGTGGTTTCCACGGGCACCGACGTCATCATCGTTGGCCGGGGTCTTTTTGGGAAAGGCAGAGATCCGAAGGTGGAGGGCGAGCGCTACAGAAAGGCCGGTTGGGACGCCTACCAGAGTCGTCTCTAGGTCTTTTTGTTCAGATGTGGGGTCGTTAGTGCCTAAGCCCGTGATGTACCAGTCTGAGCAATAAGTTTTGGCAGCGTCTGCTTCTAGCCTGCTTCTAGTCTGCTTCCTAGATTCTAGCATCTTCAGAAAAGGCTCATTTATTGTTCATCCTTTGCCAAAGGTACAATCTATCGCTAATGTCTCGAATAATTTCTCTTTTAATAACCAGATGCACAATCACCAACCCGCTCCTGAATAAACGGTTAGCAGCTGCGATGTCAAATGCCGGGCAGCTACAATGTCAAATGCCGGGCAGCTACATTGTCAAATGCCGGGTAATTCAGTTCCAACACGCGGGCTAAAACTCCAACACGTCCACGGAGTCAGCTACCCGGGTGCGCATGATCTCAAACACTAAAAGCCCCACCGACGTGGCAGGTATTGTGGTCAAAGCGTTCCGGCCAAAGCCCTTGTATGCAAGCTGCATCCATGATAACTGGGACTTTCGACGCATGTTCTGCACATAATGCAAAGTGTCAAGGTATGAGTTGTAGTAAAGCTTGATAAAGGGCCTACTGTGAGCAGGTGGTTTGGACAGGTTGTAGATGTCTAGAGCCTCGAGGCGATGCAAATGTGTTTTCTGGAGTTTCAGAAGCGGGTATTGCACTGACAAAAGCGTGAGTGCAGCCGAAGCCCCCGCTAGCAAGATGAAGGTGTAACGTAAGACCCGCGTCAGCCGGGCCTGCTCCAAGCGGACTATTTCCGGGTTTACCTTTGGCGCCGCCGCCCCACTGAAGTACACGAACTTCTCTTTCACCGCAGACGTGAAGTTGCGGATCGCAGAAATAACGCGATACGTGACGTTGTAGCCCTCGGTCTTCACCACCTCGAATGTGGAGAAGTAAAACGCAAACCCAAAGCTCTCCTTGACTAGCGAGAAGGTGTAGCCAGCGAACACGCCCACGAGTCCAATTTCCTTGAGTTTGTGAGCTCCGTACTTCCATAAGTTCTCGTGCTTCCCTGACAAGAGTTCTGCTGTCGACAGACGGGAGTAGATAGCGTCGATGGGCGCGGCCACCAACGACTGGACTGTGCCTGCAATGAATCCTGCTTTCCACGTGTCCACGGGGGAGTAGCCCTTGACTTTGAACTCCGGTTGGGTCTTTTCTCCCGATTGCGCTCTGTCGGAACAATGCGAATCTTTTTGAAATTGCTCCTTTGGAGCTTTTGCTTCGCTCGATGGGTAAATTTGTTTTTTGTCCTCTGATCCATTGTTATGCGAATCCTCCTGGCGCAAATCGTCCTGGCGCAAATCGTCCTGGCGCAGTTTCTCCTCGTACAACGCATGTTCTTGCTGTAGTAGTTTGTGCGCATGGGTGCTTTCATGAAGCTGCTCTTTCCTCCTGTCTCCATGCAATCGACTCCTATGATCTTTATGCACTACTCCGCCTTCTTTCTGGTCCTCCAGTCCGCATGACCCTTTCTGATCCGCCAGTTCGCATGACTCTTCCTGGGCTCGGCCATCTAAACTAGATTCACGAGCCGTTCTGGGGCCCTCGTGGCTCACCCTCGGCACTCTCGTTGCATGGCGCCGCTGGTCAAGAGCGTTCAATGTGGTCAAGTACGTCCCGTACAAGATAAACCCCGTGGCCGAATTGGCTAGAAGTGGAGGCAATAAATGGTCCGGTATAAAGCGCCAGCCCTCCCTTTTGGTCACGTTTATGAGCATAGCCAAACTCGAATGCGTGTAGAACTTGTATGGCTTAGACGGGAGCCCAAAGTGCCGATTGGCCTGCTCCCTTACATACACCATATAATCGAATCGAGACGGTTTGAAGAGCTTGATTGGCGTCCTGAGGTAGATCGCCGAGATCTGGTATATAAGCGCTCGAATACCGGCACTGGAAAGCGACACAGACTGCGTCGTGGCCTTCTGATCGTCACTTCGTAGCAGCGACATGGTCACACTGACAAGCGGGTGCGTCTAGACAGGAAGTGTGTGACCGCTGAGTCTATCTTAGTATCTTTACAGCACTCAATCCGATATGGAGAAGTTGTGTGTGGGACTCTAGGAATGAAAAGATGTATGTATCGCGGATATCAAGTAGTCGATATCCGCACTACACTCTGATGTCCTGAACCAGACCAGAGAACTAACGGGTAGCTCTTCGCCACAAATTTCATCCGCTTTCGCCACAGATTTCATCTGTTTTCGTCTCGAATTCCATCTTTTTGCTGGTTACATCAGCCAAGGATTACACGATCTGCATGAAATGCGACCCCATCTTACGTTGCACTCCGACAGCTCTCCAGAGATGAACTTAGTGGTGGCTCTGCTATTTCGAATATATTCATTAGTCATAAGCCATCTTCGCTTCCTCTTCCCCTTGCGCTCTCACCTCCGCAATTTTTATCTTCGTGTTTTGCCCTCTCGCCCCTCCTTCGCTCTTGTCCATCTTCACACTCACTGGATCTTCGACTCCCTCACATTGGCATGCTTGAACAACTGAAGAACTAAGATTCTTTATTCTTCACGGTAGAGGATAATCTCACTTTGTTTGAAGTAGCGGCGCGCATCCTCGTCAATTAATACCAACGACAAATAGGTTCTGGTGGAGAATTTTTTGTTGACATCTTTGAAGGTGGGCGTCAAGTTGTAGCCCCCCAAGAAAAGACGAATAGGGATGCTCTCGCCCTTTACCGGAGCGCCGTCCATTATCTCGAATTTCACTAGTGTCTCGCTGTCCACCACTTGGTATGGTGGAGAGCCCACTGTTTCTCTGCGGATCAAGGATATCTCCATGTGCTTGATTTTGAGCCGCACGAGAAGAAAGAATATCCGGCCCACAATCACCTCTTTAAGAGAAAAACGCAGTTTCAGGTATTCAAACTCAATGTGCAAGCAATGCTCGATTCCAACATCCATCTTTACCGAGCTCTTGGCCACGACTGACCCATCGTAGTCATCGCCGTCAGTAGCGCCATCTATCCTCCCTTGGTTTCTCGCCTGTTTCCCTTGGCCCTCGCCACGTACGTTGCCCTCGGTTTGACTCAACTGATTTTGTGGTTCCTCTGAACCATTCTGCTCCGATGACTCTCGCGCTAAAGTTTGAAACACCCAGAGTTCTTTCTCCCGCAGAATCTCCAGTTTCCCTTTGCGTGACACCACCACTCGTATGTAATAGCGTAGACTGACGTTTTTGCCGTGGTACGACTCATACTGCTTCTCAACATTGCGGAATTCGAAGGGAAACGTCTCTGAATGTGTCATTAGCCCTGGAGACGCCAACTCCGTGGCTAACGAGAGAAAGTCCGAGTTGGTGATGGCGTCTAAATTCGAGTGGATGGTTCCGAGAAGCTGCACTTTCACGCCCATGTGCTCTAGGGTTTTGCCCTCCTTAAGCCGTACCGTAACTTCCCCCTTCACAGATTCACCATCTTTGAAAATGGGAACGGATTCGATTCTCCCTTGCGGAGTTTTCGTGTCCGTGCACTTACGGACGGCTTCTTCCGATAATCGAATCTCAATATCAAGGGGTGTTTTGAAGAAAAGCGACATAATGGACAATGGACTTGGCGTGTCTTTGAAAAATTGGTGATGTCTTTGTGGGCAAACCTGTGCCAAGCTAGCTCTTGCTTTATTTGCAGCACTACCTGGAGCTTGTCTGGATTGAGCTCAGCGTATAGTAAGATACGTAGGTCTTTACTGCGGAGATCGCGTGCAGCTGTATACACACCTCAGAAGCCCACTGTATACCCGTACACCTCGACTGCGGCACGCGTATTTCGAGGCACTATCGCGCCCCCGGACCTCTCGTATCTGGATGTTCGTATCCTGTACCTTGCCCGCTCGGTCATTGTACCGCCTAATCTATTGTCTTACTGACTGGCGTATCATGCAAGGAACTCCAAGTTTCTCTGCATTGTGCGAAACGTTCTTCGAGGCGTCGGCGTCCCCGGCACGGCACTTTATTCCTGCCGGAAGGATGCGTTGAGACCAAGTATGCGCTCCTGCTCCTCACCCTCTAGACGACGTTTAACGGCAACATTGTGTTTCAGATAGTGTTTCGTGCTTGTTTTACTCTCGCCCACTATGTCTACCTATGTCTACCTCTGTTTCTAGCGCTTCCAATGATTGGATGCCGCAGATCGCACTGCTGAAGCAAAGTCGAGAATGCCGATCCCACCCAAATTAAACTTTCCTGAAACACTCAAACTACTCCTTTATTTAAATTGAAAATCGCTACGATTGTGTGCATCCTGCACATTACTCCGTGACCACCTGCGAAAATCTCTCGCGCTCTGTTCCACTTACATCCTGAAGACAGTGGTCGAACGTCAGAGCTCATCTGTGTTGTGGATTTGCAGGCCTCAAAATCTTTCCAGTCAGCAGCTTTTTGTGTATTCCCTGCATATCGATTTTCCTGGACCGTCGGCGCTTCTACTGGAACCACTAAACCATTTTACATCCACTCCAGCTTGTTCCCACATCCGCCGCCGGTGGCCGCACTTTCCCCTAGATTCCAATCTACCGCTGACTCATAGCTTCTATTCCATGAATCAACCTCTTCCATTGCATCCTTAGAAGCCAACATGTCTAGTGACGATATCCCCCCGGAATATGTTGTCCCTCACACTGAATCGTACACTTCTCTCGAAGACTCCATTAATTGCCTAGATACCGTGATTGCCCTTTACGACTTCCCAGGCACACAACCATCGCATCTTTCCCTAGATCTTGGGGATACAGTTTACGTGCTTTCCAAACATGAAAGTGGCTGGTGGGACGGTGTATTAGTGAACCAAAAAGCAGAGGTTTTGCGGGGCTGGTTCCCGGAAAACTACGTTCGCTCTGTTAATTATGTGCAGCCAGTACTCAGCAAGCTACAATCAAACAAAGAAATTGACTCGATAACTGCAGCCAATACTGCGGCTAATGTTCTTATTCCCCAGTTCACAAGCTTGCTTCAAAAATCACCTTTGAGCCTGGATTTCCCTCGTGACTCTTCTTCCAATACCAGAAAGAATTCGGTGGTTAGTTTTGCGCTGTCTGATACGGGGCCGGCGTCAAATGAATCAAAGACCCCATTGCGACTCAATGAGCTGAAGCATCCCCTAGATCCCCCCTTATCAAACCCGGTACACCAGCCATCTTTTGCCTCCACTATATCCTTGGAGTACTCGAACAGCGCTTCTTTCTCTGCGAATGACCTCGATTTTGACAAAAGTCAGCTACTCCCGCTAGAAGAGGTAGAGGCAAAGTTGGCTGAACTCAAAGAAATCGAACAAAAGAATGTTATCTGGATTCCTCGCCTCACGGATAATGGCGATCTTGCTTACTACTGTGAAACTTTGAACATCTACTGCAGTCGCTTGCCCTTATCCCCAATGGTGCCGGAAAGTGATTTACACGATATGAAAATGAGTGTTCCGTCTAAAGCGGCTATAGATGATTACTGTATGGTGACAAAACTGTTTCCGACAATTACTACAAGCACCTCTAATTCTAGAACTTCATCCTTGGCAAAATCTTACGAGCCCAGAAAACATTCGAGTTCGAGCACAATATCCCAGTCGAGTGCTTCATCGTATCATAACTTTGATCAACCCTTCTTCAGCATGCCTGGGTTTTTCTACAAGCAATTTCTGGATTTGAGCTATTGGACCGAATTAGATGAAAAATTTGATCAGATTTTGAAACTCACCTGGAAAGCTCTTAAAGAGTCCAGCACTCAACTCTTCACCATGCATTTGTCCACGCTAACCAAAATCATCTCCATCGTCATGACCGCGGCACGCCTAACCCAAAGCGATTTTTTGGGGTCTAAATTTGAGAAATCCATCCGGCATAAGCTAAGAAGATTATCAGAGGCATTTTCACAGATGTACATCAACAGCTTGTTGCATTTGAGCGTGATGCACTATGCAGACGCGGGCGATGAGTACGCTAATTTTGATATCTATGGCCTCAACAAATCAACTAGCTCAACCGCTCAAGGAAGCTATGTTTCGTCTTCCAATTCTGACGGCACGACTGGTGGAGGAAGCACTGTGCAGAATCCTTCGCAGCTGATAATTAATGAATCTATCCCCTATTTGGAAAGCATCAAAAAAGACATCGGAGTGATCAAGTCGAAATTCAATAGGCTAACACAAATATTCTTATCGCTCTCCGCCAATAAGATGGTTCTGCTGAAAGATTATGATGGTTCTGAGAATTCAAATGACATTGGTCAAGAGCGCTACAATATTTTGCCGCAGGTGTACCCCCGCTTTATAACTAATGAGTTTAATGGTGGAAATTGGTGCAATCCTTTTTTCGGTGCAGTCCATCCGTTTCTAAATGCCAGTGGTGATCAACTCAAGAACAAGTATCATTCGAAGCTTGTAATTGATAGCACTGCCTTAGAGCGGTGTGAAGTTGCGACCGGGGAACTTGAATCTTTGAGCGAAAAGGTTCTTGGTCTCCTCAGCCCTGAAAAACAGCATTTGTACTATAACGAAAGGTTGAAAACTGAGAGGAATGAGCGGATACTTCAGCTTATGTACAAATACCTTCACCATGTGAGCATTTTGGTGGATACGTTGGAGCTGTTGGACTTCACTGTTTTCTGTCTTATTCGGCGAAACTCCTCTGTCGACGTGTCGGAAGATCGTCTGCTCACTGATGTTCCCGAAACTGCAGGTTTAACTTTCGACTACCCTGCAGTTCTTGAATTTTTTCAGTATAAGCAACAGCTACATGAAAACCTGGCGAAGATCATAACATACTCCCAGTCTCTCACGCTTGAAGACCCTGACTCCTTTTCCGTCATGAAAGACGACGAAGCTGTTTTGTACGCGCGAGAAGCTATGAAGGACTCGCTTGAAAAGTCTGCCATCTTCATTAGCAATATTTTGTTTAATCAAAACAAGAGAAACGCCCAAGATAGGATCTCATTCAGTCAGGACCATGCCTTGGCGGATCTTTTGATTAAAGGAACCAATTTACGCAAAGACATATTGGCATCGCTTCGCATCTTGATTGAAGAAAGGGAGTCCATAATCAACTATTCAACCAGAGTTATGCATGATGATTTCAGCGTGGACTTGATTGTCGCAGAGCGCAACAACACCTCCGCCGGAGTCAAGCCCGAGGATATAGGGAACCACTACATCAGTGGAAAACAAAAAAACGAAGATACTCCTTGGTTTCTTGAAGGAGATGACGAGTTCGATTTGCTCCTAGATATGAACGGCAGTATCAAAGGTGGCACAAAAGAGGCTTTAGTGGCACATTTGACTTACCACGAATCCGTGGATACTTCCTTTAATTCTGTGTTCTTGATAATTTTTGCTACAATACTTCCCTTTTCGGAACTAATCCATATGCTTGTTCAAAGGTTCAACATCGAGGCGCCCGAAGGATTGAGCTACGAGGAGTACTTGACGTGGAAGAAATTGAAGCAGAGCCGCGTGCGGTCCCGTGTATTGAATGTCATGAGACTTCTCGCCGAAAAGTACTGGTGCAGCTCATATAGATCTGTGCCCGTTTTGAAGAGGTGGTTGAAGTTTCTCGGAACTCCTGAAGTGCAGGCTTTTCCCATGAGCAAAGTAATAATTGAAAGTGTGAAGGCGTTGCTTGATGGGGTCGATCCGCTGAAACAGAAATTAGAGGTGAAGGTAATGGAGGGCAAGGTTCCGGCGCCTTTATTCAAAGGTTTTACGTTGAGAAAAATGAGATTGATGGATATTGAGTATGTCGAACTTGCACGCCAGCTCACTATCCGAGAGTTCAAGATCTATTGCAACATCTCCAAGCATTCGTGCATTAGCAAAGTGTGGGGCAAAAAGCTGGGGCTTAATGAGCCGGTTTCCAGTATTGCCACCTTCATCAAGGCTTCAAACCAATTGACGAATTTTGTGGCGTACTCAATCTTGAGGAAAGACGATCCCCGCAAGCGAGTGCAGGTAATCCGGTATTTCGTGCTGGTGGCTGAAAAATGCCGGCAATTCAACAACTTCTCCTCTATGACGGCCATCATCTCGGCGTTGTACTCGTCGCCTATTCATAGGTTGAAAAGGACGTGGACATTTGTGACTAAAGATACCCTCACACGATTGCAGCATATGAACAAGTTGATGAACCTGAGCCGAAACTTTAACGAGTATAGAGACATGCTTAAGTTTGTGGGCTCTGAACCGTGTGTGCCGTTTTTCGGAATGTACTTATCGGACCTCACGTTTATCTTTCATGGAAACTCGGATCACTTGATGAATCGGTCGCGGATGCTCAATTTCGCCAAGCGAACCAAAACAGTGAATATTGTCATGGGCATCGACCACTTCAAGCAAGTGGGCTACAACTTCGCAACAGTGCCCGAAATCCAAACCTTCATTGAATTGTGGTTCGACAAATGTCCATCGATCGAAGAACAATACCAGTTATCGTTAAACATCGAGCCCCGTGAAGAGCCCAGCAGATCAGTCTACACGCCTATAGGGCCCAAAACCTTTCCTCATGCCATGACCACGCGATAAGTCCGATGCCGACTGTACACAAGAAAATAGCGGTCCCTGCATCCCAATCGGTGGTCTCGGGCCGCCCGCCTAATTCTGCAAGATACTAAGTGAGGGGGCAAAGTGACCGTATTTAAGATTCCAACGCGGACCTGTTCCTGGTGCACAATCAAGTACGATGAATCATCAGTACGATGAATCATCACGGTTGAGATGAAGGCCGTTCCTAAGCAGAAGGCCGCAATTTCAAAGAACACTTGGCCGGATAACGCGGAAACCATGCGGCCCTACATTAAGTAATGAAATTAGGTAATACTGTATTTTGTCATAACTTGATCAAAGATCATACCAAATACTAAATAAGATTAAAAGTCCCGATACTCTAGCATGTGTGCCTGCATACACTTGCGCACTGTATCGGCGTTGACGGACTTAACACTCATGACCCACCCAATGTTCAACAAACTCAAATCTTTTTCCGAGGATGTGGCCAAGAGTTTCAATGAAATCCAACATTCTGAACCGGCTAATAAAAGCACTGAGCAAATCGCCCGATTGAAGGGGTCCCTGGGAGTTCTCAAGTCAAAAACGCCGTCAGTTCTCGAGCTAATACAGCCGCTGGATGAGGCTGTCAACGAAGAGGATAACGGAAGAGAAGAGGATGCCGGTACTCTGAACACTGAAGAGGCAGCAGAGATTGCGGCCAACGGAGCATCGGTAGCCAACGAGGTGTCAAATGAGAAACCGAATGAGAAATCGAAGATATCAAACGAATCAAACGAATCAAACGAATCAAACGAATCAAACGAGAAATCAAACGACAAACAAAATGGATCTGCTGAACAACGCACGAGTAAACTCGGGGCAAATAGCAGTTCCAAGCCCCCCTTCCAGGATATCGACTTGGAAGAGGTAACGCCTCAGGTGCGAGCCAAATTGAAGAAATTTCTCAAGTATGAGGAAAAGTATCCTGTTCTTTTGGATGCTTACAAGACGGAAAAGCGCAAAAATGAGCTAATAGTCACCTTCGAGCATGTATTGAGTGAGTACACGCCTGTTTCCTCGATAAGCGATGTGGAGCTTTTAATCGAATTTTTGAAGGGCCTCACCGAGAAGGCCAAGCTACTGAATGAGGAATTACGGAAATGCGTGGGGGAAAACTCCCGCTTGGCTAAGGAGAATGCTGAGTTGGCCAAGAATTATAGCGATGCACAAAAGACTCTAAAGTATGCCGAACAAAGGTTGGGAGAAAGTGCAGCGCAGGTGGCAGATCTCCAAGAACAAATGAAATCCGAGATGGCGCATTCTGAAACCCCTGACTCGGGTGACGCCCCCGAACTCAAGAAAGTTCAGAGTATGTATGAGGCAGAGAAGCAAACGAATTCAGAGCTTCTAGCAAGAATCGAAAGCCTAAACGTTGATTCTAAAGGGGCAGAGCAAGAGGACGACGCCGAGGACAGCCTCTCCGGGGAAAAGCAAGGGCTTCTACTGGAAGTCAACCTGTTGAAATCGAAGTTGGCCACGGAATCTCAGAGAGCAGATGAAGCTGTGGAAAAAGTGAACAAATTGGAATTTGATCTTCTGAGTCTAAAGTCCAAATGCTCTTCTGTAGAAGAAGAGCTCGCAACAACTAAAGAGGCTGCAAAAAACGCAGAAACCCCCATGAGTATTCAGGAACCGTCAATCATAGGGCCTAACGACGCCGCGAAATCCGGTGAGCAGAGACTTCAAACCACTCCTCTGGATTCGAAAACTCGTGAAGAAGAGCTTCAGACTTTGACTGCCTCTTCCGAAAGCCTAAGAATAAAACTGAACATCTCAGTCTCGAAATGTGCCGCAGAGATTCGCGAATTGAAGACACAAGTGACTGATATAAAGAAAGAGTTGATGAATTACGAAGACTCGGAGAAATCAGAGTATTTGAAGCAGAAATCTAAAGACTTGGAGATGAAATCTGAGGGTTTGGAGAACATATCTAGAAACTTGGAAGAGAAACTTCAAGACTTAGAAAAGCAGTACGAGAAAGCCAAAAGCCTCGAACTTTCTGAAATTCTCCCAGAGTGTGCTGAAATTTCTCAGGATCATAATTCTAAGTCCCAAGATAGTATTGCGTTAGCAGGAAGCAGTACAACCGAGCTTTCTCCAAGTATTCCAGAAAAGATTATTGAGGACGAAAAGAATATTGAAGATGAAAAGATGTCAAATTCGGTAAAGACTGTGGAGAATAAAAAGATAGATGGTGATAATCACGAAAGGCTGCTTGAAAATGAAAAAGATGTTTCGAAAGAAACAACAGCTTTAAGCTTGGAATTAGAGCAAAAGCAAGCTGAGGTAGAACGATTAGAACTATCATTACAGAAGGAGTCGGAAAAAATAGAGAGGTTGGAAAGTTCTCAATGCAATCTTGTTGAAGAGTTGAGAGATGCAAAAAAGGCACTCGAGAATAAGAACAGTGATCTCGAAAGTGTCAGAGAACTGCTAAAAGAAGTTGGAAACGAATTTTTAGCCGCCAAAGATGAACTCAAAGAGATGGAATCGAAATATAAGAGATTTAAAGAGAGTGAAGACGAGCGTGAGTCTAATGAAAGCGCTGTGGCCACCGAAAAGATTGAGACTTTGGAAAATTTGGTGAGCTCTTTGGAGAAACAATTACAAACTACAAAACAAGAAAATGCTTCTAAGACTGAGGCTTCTCAAAGGAAATCACGGGTGGAACTCCGGGAGGTACGTAAGAAGCTCTCATCTGCGGAGCAAAAGCTTGAAAGCACTAATAACGAGCTTACGGAAATCAAAAATCAAGCCAATGCCTCTCAGGAAGAGGCAACAACTGCATCGAAAAAGATAAAAGTTTTAGAGGAAGAAATTCAAGCCCTGAAAAGGGAGTCAATTTCACTAGAGGAGAGGTTAAAGAAATGTAAACAGACATTGGAAACGTCGGAAAAAGCCAATGAGGTATTGAAGAACGAGAAAGAGAAGCTAGATGTGCGTTTGAACGAACTCAACCAGCACAAATCCATAGACTCTGCTCTCAAACTAGAAATCGCTTCCTTGCAGTCGTCTATCACACACAAAGATGAGCAGCTTAAAGAGTTGAAAGAGGACTTGAACAAAAAGAGCACCGAGAGAGATTCATTGAATGGCCAGATCTCCACGCTCACGGCCAACCTCGATGACTTGCGTAAATCCAATGAGTCACTCAAAGAAGAGAGCAAAGTCTTAATCCAAAGGAGCGAGGCCAGTACCGAGAAGGCGAATCTCTTGATCAAAGAAATCTCCAATCTTCAAATTGAGAAGCAAAAGGTGGTGACAGAGCTTGAAAACTTGAAGCTCAAGCATGAAAATTTGTCTCGAACTAAAGTCAGTGCCTCTGATGAGGTTCAAGAGATCAAGCATCAATATGGGGAATTGGCAATGGAGGCGAAAGAGACCCAGGCCAAAATCGACACTTTGGAGGAGGAGTTGGCGGAAGCCAGAAATCTTCTTCAGGAGCGCACCAGAGAAAGCTTCACTTTAAGGCGAATGATAATGGACAACGAGGAAGAGTACAAGAACAAGTATGGGGAATTGCGAAATGAAATGAGGGTTTTGGGTGACGAGAAGTCCGAGCTAGAGGCCGAGCATCAGATGGTTTTGAAGAAGCGGCAGCGGAAAATCGACGAGCTAAAGGATACGTGTGAGAGAGCCTCGAAGCGCATTGCCGATTTGAAAACGAGCTATGATGAATTACGGGCCAAAGCAGAGACTTCAACGCGCCAACTCACGACTGACGATACACAAAAAGCCCAGGAGTTAGAGATCGCCATCGATGACATGAGGGCCGCCTTGAGTACATGTACCAAAAAAACCGCGGAGCTTGAGAAGTCCAACACCATCTTGAAGAGGTTGAACGATGAGTCGAACTTGAAATTCGAAAGATTATCAAAGAACTACAAGCACGTTACGCAGCAATACCGCGTTATGAAAGAGAAGTACCAGCAGCAGAGTCCGGCTGCCACGCAAAAAACTGTGGATGTGGAACACGATCCCCAGCCAAAAGCCAACACTGCATATATGAAGAACGTTTTGGTGGGATTCTTAGAGCATAAGGACCAGCGCCTGCAATTGCTTCCAGTTCTTAAGGCTTTGTTTGACTTTAACGATAACGAGGAGAAGAAATTGGTCGAAGCGTTGAGATAAAGTAGGTTTTTGTGGAGACTATTAATGATGAGGCAAAATGATGACCGGGCTCTAAGTTCAGACAACTCACTACAGTGTGAACATTTCTGGATGTATCAGTGACTCTTCACACTCATGAAAAACAGCATTGTGCATGAAGCACTACAGTTGCGATTAAATTCAAAGAGGGCGCTGCCAGGTCGGAAGCCTTGAAGACAAAGAGCACTTTTATGAGAGCGATTTCTAATTCGAAGGGCAAATATTTCAAAATCATCAGTATACCAGGCAACTCATGTAGAGCGAAGCTAGGCTGCTTGATCAGCAGCGCCATTTGGTGTAAGTTCTGGTCCAGCATGCTGATTGAACACTTGTTTTCGGATAATGCTTGTAATGTAAAGGCGTGCTATTTTATAGCATCCTCTTGGAGCCGCAGTTTGTCGAAATACCAAGTCTTTGGCCACCTAGGGCTTTTCTTGATGGACATCAGCGAAGTATGCTCGCTCTTGGTTGGTTCCATTGAATACGTCAAAGTACGGGACACTGTACAACTTATTTTACGGGAATTTTCGTACAAACTGCGGAAATTTTACTCGTATGATTATCCAACGAAATTCATCTGTTTCTATCTCTCTCTTTTCAAACTTTTCATCTCGTCGCCTTACGTTTGGAATTTTTGTCATTCACGCCGAAGAACCCAATTAATATAGAATCGCGAGGTAGGCGAAGCTGTGGGTTTGCCGAGATTCCGTGAAACTGGTGTTCCCCGGCTTTTGTTGGAGCATTGAGGTTCGGGGATAAAATTACTGAATGTGGTGCTTGGCTCGCTAGCCTGTAATTTTTTACCTGGCAATAACGGTACCCACGAAGGACATAGACCATAATCTGACAAATCGATCTTTCTTCTGACTTTCTTTCTTCTGACTTTCTTTCTTCTGACTTTCTTTCTTCTGACTTTCTTTCTTCTGACCTTAGACGTGTCTCTTTGAACCTGTCGTTTCCATTGCGTAATTTGATTCGCCTAGTTATTCAAGATTCAATGTCATCATTTTGACAGGACGACGAATACTCAGCCCCAAAATTTACCAAGAGACGCTCTTGTTTGAGTATGAATAATCAATCGAGTAGAATTACCGCAATAATATTAAAAAATGGGCACCCTTTTTTGACTTACATGTTGAATTCCATTGATGAATTAATATATTATAGATATAATGATACCCTATTTGGTACCGGCACTAATGTATACTCAGGTACCTTATGCCCATAGTGTACACTAGACCATGTCCTAAATAATACGTATCATAATAGAAGCTTTAGGCACTGGATGCAGTGACTTGTACTTTCTTTGAGCTTCTGATTATGTACTAGAGACTAGATGTTCATGAAGTTTTGATTAGGGGCCGCTTGAGTTAATCCAGTAATCAAATACTTTTTTCGAACCTCACTAATAATATCAGGTCTTAAGAGTAAGCTGCGGTGACCGAAAGGGTAAGCTGATACTTCTTAAATGTCTTTATATTCTTTAGTACTGTACTTAGAGATCAGTTCGCTTTTCCTAGATCAAGGGGGTAAATTAGGGATTAGATGTATCTGACTTTGCTGACGCCGTAGTGGGCAGACACTCTCGCAAGATGAAGATTCGGCTATTCTTGCCTCAAGACGGCCAAAATATCCCCCGCGTCCCACGGTACATTGTCTATCCATGGAGACGGCTCAAAAAAAGAAAGGTGAGGGTGAATGATAGAGTGTAAAATTTGGTCAGCATAGTACCCATGCACATTCCTTTCTGTAGCTATCCATATACCAGGACCTTTTGAATGACCTCTCCACATTTGATAGCGCGCAAAATAGAGCGACATTCCGCACATCACTACAGGGATGGATGAGAAGAAGGGCCGTGCGTATGCGGGCTCGCGCAATTCGAGAAGGTGAGTTCGGCTTCGCGTCAAAGCTTGGTAAATGATTTACCATTAGGATCAGTCCATTAGGATTAGTCCACTAGGATTAGTCCATTAGGATCAGTCCACTAGACAGTCCACTAGGATTAGTCCATTAGGATCAGTCCACTAGACAGTCCACTAGGTTCAGTCCATTAGGATTAGTCTCATAGAATTTAATCGTTCTGGTGTTGGGAGCTCGCTCTCCCCCACAGATGCATCAATTACTCTTCAGTAGATGACGCGCCATCATGTGCACGGGGTCCTTCACCCCTGGAACCTCCTCCAAGGTTCGCTGTCCACTGTTGAAAAGGCAATGCATCCCGATTACTAGCCAGGACGCATCAACGCCCGTTCGGTATTTGGACTTCGATACACCCCACATTCAACCCGCCTGCATGTAGGCGCAAGTAAACCAAGATCGCGTCCCATGCCAGCCCCAACTATGAACGCTTTCGACCAGAAAAAAGCCGTCATTTTGGCAGATATTCGTGCCAACTCGGCAGAGGCGCCTGACATTTCCCCTAAAGGAACAATCGATCGCCGATGCTTGCCGATTATGAACATCATCAATGCTTCTCCAAACATGGTCACTACTTCTCTGTGCTCAGGTCGAGTCTCGGTTTTTTTGGAGGGCAAAAAAACAGCCGCTCAAATTGGGGCCAAAGGCAACGAGGGAAGGTGGCTTTTTGTGACCCATGAGCCTTCAGATTTGACCCACTGGCACAAGTCGCTAGACCTTTGCTACACAATGCAGGCCGAGCTGGCGCCTGGTCTAGCATCGCCTGATGTAACGCGATACGTGCTTTTCAAGTTCGAGCCCTTGATCCTTCATGTTAAATGCCGTGATTTTGCCTCAGCATGCTTACTATTTTCCACGGCGATGGCCTGTGGCTTCCGAGAGTCTGGCATAGGCTCCAATCTAGTTGTCGGTATACGCACGCTGATAAAGTTAGACGTCCCAATAGCCTATCTTTGTGATGACAAGATCATGGCCATAGTATCGGAACCATACCTCGAATTGCTCACGAGCCTTTCGGCTGACCGATTCGCTGAGAACTTCCGGAAGTTGGAGAAGTTGGAGAAAGCGGTCGCCAGTATGCAAGTGCCCGCCCATGTGACGACCGAATCCAAAGAGGAAAGAAGGTTGCGTAAGATCAAGGATGGTATGGAGAGACGTGACAGTGTCAGGGCGCAAAAGGTTCAGAAGAAAGCAGACAAATTGGAGAAGGAGGAGCTAGAAGCGCAGACTTAGTTGCGTAGTTATGTACATTATCAGCTGATGGAGTCTAGCCCTTAGCATTTGCTTGAGGCGTCTGAGAGTGCTGCTCTCATGCCCTTGTAATCTATAAATATCATAAGGTAAGATTGTTTTAGTGAACCAGGGGCGTGAGGAAACGCTTGCACTGATACCCTGCGAATGTCAATGCGTATGGAACTTCAAATAACCAGCAGCGATCCAGAGCAGGTTCGGGTTTACAGATATTTATCACTTCGCTTCAAGCTTGCAGTGAACCTCCGTCACAGTCTGGTCATTTTAGAGAAAATGCAACACATGATCTCAATTTGGTTCTTTCTTCCATGCTTCGTCAATCTGACTAACTCTGTTCCATCTTAATCTGCGTAATGAGATTATTTTCGACGTCAGTACAATCTGCATCATGACTCACCTGATGCTTCGTGCTCCTCGCGGGTCTCATCTCGATCTTCCCTACCTGTTCGGCTATCTGCGTACAAGAATCGAAGACTATCGAAAAAATCTCCCAGGGAAGAATTATCGGAAGCATGGGTACGTACACCATTGGGCGTTCTTCTGCTGGCCACCCCCGATGTAAACAACGAGGATGCACCCGTCAGATCAGTTTCACGGAGCCTTCGCGATCTTCTAAGGAAATTCTGGAAATTTCTGGTCATTGGTCTAATTCGTGAGTTGTTGGTATTCGATGCAGAGTCTCTTTGGGCATTCTCAGCATCAGTGGGAGCTGGTGGGTTATCCGCCCTTCCTGCAGCATTGAAAATTACCAGTGTGGCTCTGCGCAAAAACCCAGGGCGTCTAGTTTCTGAACCTAACGTATTCTGGACTCTCTCTGTGCTAATTCCATCCGAATCTGGGCCGGCATCTGCGTTGTTGCTAGAAACATCGTCGTCAAGACCACCGAACCGGATATAACTTATGGGGGCATGGGTGGTTGCAGTGTTAGACTCGACGTCTCCAACAGAAAGACGGCAAAGGGGACAATTGGCGTTCTCTTTGAGCCAATGCGCTATGCACGAACGGCCAAAGACGTGACTGCACGGCAATTCGAGGGCACTGTGGTCATACTCTTCTCTATGGTCGCATAGGAAGGGTTTCTGTTCATGTTCTGATGTTCTTTCTGCCCCAGAAACAATCTCTGGGTTGATTTCGGGCTCATCGCTTCTCTCAGAAGAAGTTGTCTCCGTCGGGGTATGCACTTCAGGGCTCAACTTCCGGCGCTTGGTCACGACCGCGTCTCCCAAATTCTCATAAGGCTCGTAACAGATAGAACAAGTTTCTGATGATGCATCCTCTGGGTTCAATCTGCTAAAGGACTCGAACTTCTCTACCGAAATTCCGGGCTTTCTCTTCGGACTGTTTACCAACGCGGAATAGGCCATTCGTGTGGCCAAGGATATAAATTGCAGAATGATTCTTGGCTCCCTGTTAGCGGCATTGTTCGGCAAGGTCACCACAAGAGACCCAGTACGGCCCGGATTTGGGTCGTTAGCAACGTCCATAAACATGTAATTCACAGTTATCACTATGGCACTGGAGCTATCTGCAGCACTGCCTGCTGAAGTGATGGAGGCGGGACCAAGATCTGTTTCACTGCTCGTGGACGGCCGATACTCTGAGCCGTCGGATGCGGTATTGCCGTCCCTTGAGTGAGGGATGTCCATCACCGAATCTAGAAGCTGGTCAAACAAGCTTTGACTAGTATTGTGTTCCGCAATGTCTGAATGATTTGCTGTGCTGGCGGTTTCGGTTGACTCTGCGTGGCTTTCTGTGCCATGACTTGCTGCGTTGCGTGATCTTTCTGTACTACCGTTGGCGGCAATTGTGTTTCCGGTATTTTCTGTTTCAACAGTTCCTGCTTCTGTGGCGTCTGCAGCAGTTTCCATGTTTTCTATAGAAGCTGCCTGGTTGTCGATAGTGGCGCCATTGATGTGTGGCATTGCGTTGAGAGTGGCGTGTGCGCCCCTGGATTGTGGCCCTGAATCATGTACACTATCCGAGCCTTGGGCGTTTGCCTGGACAGCGCCATCGGAGTTATGGGTTTCCCGCAAACGCTCTGGTTTAAAACCAGGCCTGCCCGGCTCTTGCAAGAGTGCTCTGCTTCTGTGTTCCGGTGAATCCGAGAGCGCCTCGTTAAGGGAGCTTTCCTGGGCCAAATGTAGATCAGAAGCTGACTCGGAAGCGGGCTCGAGATTAGATTCACGTGCCAGAGCACCCGCACAGGAACATGGATCCGCCTTCGAGGACGACAGCGCCATGGTAGAGTTAATTTAAAGATATATAGGCGGATTTAGAGAGAGGAGAGACGACTTGCTAAATGCATGTGTCAGATTTGTGCGAAGCAGGGGTTCGGCACGTGAGGGTCATGAAACGTACTGCGAGCACGAACGCCACTCCGCAATCACGTGAGTATCATATTGTCGTGTGATTCGGGGTGACTACATGAGGTATGTACACGTGACTATGATTCCGACGCTGGCAACACCACGTCCTTTATGTAGTCATCAACCAACTGCACCGGGAAGTTGAATGGCTCCAAAGAATTTTCAAAGCTGCGGAAAAACGCTGTGTCAATGCATAGGTGATTCAGAACCTTAAAAGGCTCCTCGGTGATGGCTGCACAGGTGAAAAATTTCCACAACCTGCTGATATAATCAATGGATTTTGTCTCCGACCCGAAGCAGATGAGGCTTAGACTATTCCACGTTGCAGGGGACATCGTGGTCGAGATGCGGGACAAGAAATCAGGCAAATTTGGGGTAATAAATGCAGGCCGGACGGCGAAGTCGTGCAAGAACTCGATAAACGAACGGAGATTCGCTACGACGGGCACTTCACGTAGGACTGCTATGCTCTCGATTTTGGCTCTGACAAAACTCAAAGAATCGTGGATTTGCCCAAAAATGTAGGATAGGTCGATTTTAACCAGAAATCGAGGATCATGTACAAACTGAGAGAGTACCGCAAGAAAGATTGCCTGGTAGGCAGCGTTGTAAAGCACCTGCAACATAAGCAAGTTCTTGTCGGCATGAAAGAAAACGAGGTAAACGTTGACCTGCATATTGTCGTCCAAGTAGGCTGGATCGTGGTTCAAATCGCCGGAGCCAGTCAACCGCGTATCCAACACCTGCATTAAGCGGTGGAGTACCATGAGGTTTGTCACGTAGTGAGCAAAGCGGAGGCTAGGAAAATGCGGTTCCTCGACCTTCGTGATGGTCAACCATCGCACGTTCAAGTAGTACTTCATTATGAGCATGGATATTTGATCACTGTTCTTTTCGATAAACGCCACAGGCTTCATCAAGGGGAGTTCAGAGTATAGCCTCGCCTGCGTGGGTTCTAGCATGGAGTGGAGGTCATTGTAAAGGGTCAAATAGGAGTAGATGAGATCGGAGGGGCTGGAGAAGTGTTCAAATCTGCCAAAAAACCGCCCACAGATTGATAGGATGAATTGGAAATATGTCCTGTTATCCTGGAGTTTGCTGAGATTCTCTCCGAAAACTAGACTCAAAAGAAATTCATTGGGCTGGATGGTCGCATGCAGATGCAAAAACTTTAGCTGCAAGGTGCCAGATGCACTCATCACGCTGACTTCCACTTCAAAGAACTTAAGTAGCGACCATATGCGGGCCACAGCCACAAACTTGTCGTGGCAGCTCCGTTTCTTGAAGCTGTCCGAGAGATTCAGTGTGAGCATATTCAATTCAGACGCAGGAATCAGGCAGCCCGCACCCTTTTGGTTCTTGAAGCATATGAATTGCATGAATTCAAATGAATTTGAGATCATAAGAGCCATATTTTCACACAAAGACACGATCTTGGCATACTCGTTGCCTAGCAAAAGAGGTATTTTCATCATCACCACCCATGTACCGTAATGAAGCAAGTCCTCGAGTGAGTCTGGATCACCTAGTGCAGCCATCAGATCCTGCGATACCTTGACCCAGCGCTGCGACCAAGAGTATCGGCCTTCATGAAACTCCTTGTATGCAAAGATCAATGCAGTGAGACTAAGCCCCCTCATGGAGAATCCATCGAGTACAATACTCCCACACCCCAGAGCAATCTGCAGATGCTTGACTATTAGGTTATGAGCGATGTTGAAGTAGTCTTTGATGTCCACCAAATACTGTATGCCTTGGCTTTCCATGTCCGCGTACTTCTGGAAGAATTTGATGCACGCATCGTAAGAGACATTCTGGAGAAGGCTGGTGATCTCAGCTGCTGTCTCGTGCGGGAGCTCTACCGTTTGCTGCTGGCAGGCTACAGCAAACTCCTTCATAAACTTGAAGTTCTGAATTCTGCGCACTTGACACGCTGGAGGCGCCACAAAATCTGTCGCCAATGGCACGTTTAAGTTGAAAACGTAGTCTCTTCCCATAGGGCTTAAAGTTTTGACTGCATTTGGAGACAGCTCCGATGTCGCCAGCAGTAACAGCTCATGCTTTGGGCTTCCGTTCACAATGCAAGGGCTCACATTGTCCAACACTTCCGGCCAAACTTTTGGTGTACGGACACGGTTCTGCTCCAAATCCTTTTTCCGAGTATTTCGGCGACGTCGTCGTTCAATTTTGAATTTCTCCTCCTCGGATGGCGGATTTGCGGGATATTTGAGGCAATCTTCTACGCGTTTGGATAACACGCATGAGTGGCACGGCTTGTCGAGGTTGCATTTCATCTTGTAGCGCTTGCACGGGCCACATGCATAGGTGCGTCTAGGACGAGACTCTGCCTTGGACGGCTTTCCAGTAGTGGCAGTCAATTTTCCAGAATTCAAAGAGTCTTGCTCACTCTGGCCCAGCTTGCTAATTCCTGGAGGCTGGCGCAGTTGCTCAACGTGTTCCGACCCCAGCGACTTTGCTGGTTCATTGAACAAGTTGCTCAGCAGGGCCTGGGCATTGGTGTCGACGCCATTCCAAGAATCGGGGTCACGGACCAGATCCAGATTTGCTTGAGGCAGGTCTGGTGCCCGGTACTGACTGTCCGAGTCATAGTATGAAAGGGAAGACATGATAGGTCGACATGGGCGCTTGAGAGACCAAGTTAGCGTAAGGGATGAAGATTGATCGGAGCCTTGGATAAAAGACTTATGAGGTCAGGTGATGAAGAAATGGCGCTAAATTTATGATGGCCACGCGCAATACCCAGGCATGCAGTTGCAAGTGCAGTGGGATGCATTTGGGTGCAGTTACGTGCAAGACGGCGCAGGGCCTGACGGCTTTGCGCGGGAAGTCAAGCAGCAGAGTGGGGTGAAAAATTCGCGATCGGACGGCGGGGAAGTAGGTGTGCAGGTGTTGACGAAAAACAGTAAAACAAAATACCAGGGCCGGTGTCGTTGCGTTGCTGAAACTTCTTCACCGCCCTCAGAAAAATGTATGAAGGAAAGGAATTGCTTTTGCCGTTTCTGGCCGAATCAATATTTCTGTGGCTAGTATAGGCGAGTTGTTTCGCTTTCTCTGCGCTTCAACGCACTTTGCATTCACAGAATGCAATTCCTGTTCACATATTTTCTCTCACCATTGCTCGGGCGAACCCTGCCGCGGATAGACCGCGAACAGATCGTTAGATGCAACGTCGAAGAATAAATGGTCTGCATGCAACCAGTATAGAGGAACATCGTTTTTCTACATGCGTCTAAACATCTGCACAATCGACATTTCCACCCATTCTTTTCTTGGTCTTTTTCTTTTATTCTTCCCTTCTTTTATTCTTTGGTTTCCTTTCTTTTTTCGCCATTGGTCTTCGTATCTGTTCCTTTTCCTTTTCTCGAGTATTCATTCCTCCTGAAGAACCTATTGCATATCTAAACATATAAGTACATCTCTTTACAGTATGATTACACCACATGTGTCCAATTTATCCACTCCATTTCCTCAACTTAAGCAGGTCAGTTTAAGCAGGTCAGTCTTGCTTACGTATCCTCTATGATTCGTTGGCGGAGTGCCTGGACTGCGATTTTCTTCTTCAAAATTCACTGCTCAACTCCCTAGTACTTGAAACGTGTTGACTTGCCAGTCTCATTCATGAATTTGTCTCCATTGCCCTCTAAGTTACTTAGGAAAAATAAGTTTACCTTTCATACTCAGCCACTACTCTTTCCAATCTTGCACTCCCAAAACTCGGCGTGACGATCATTTAAACAAATCACTTTGCTATTAAGCATGCAAAAAACATGTGGTCTAAGTCGTAGTATTCTATACTCTTCATGTCATAACAGAAAATGTAGATCGCCAATCGAAACCTCCCATTGTAAAGCAGAGACTATAAGCCTGAGTATTGTCAGGCAAAGACTATAACTGCCTTTTATTGTGTAGTAGAGAAATAATCTCTACATGTAAAGAACAGGATCCTTTATTTTTTTCAGAAATAAAAGATGTGTATTGTAAAGTAAGAATAGAAATTTCTGTCATGAATTTCACCTTACGTACAGGCCAAGCTGGTGCTTCTGGCCTCTCAAGAGTGACCACCAGAAACAATGAAAGGGTCTGCATCGTGATTACTGATGTCATATTTGCCTCAAGATTTTAAAAAGCCGTTTACGAAATCCTTCAGAGGGCGACGGATGATTTACTTTGGTTCTTTCTTCCTTTGATACAAGCACTTACAAGAAGAGGGGACCAGCTTTGAACATTGCTACTGACATACAGAGTATGCGACTAATCATCAAAGTGGCTAGAATCGGATTTCTGCGAAACAAAATTTGATGAGTGCGGTGCATATTCGGTTTCGGGGGATTATTTTGAGGGCGTGGAACTTGCGCTAACGGCATGTGCGCACATGTGTTATGCACGGTTTTTGAACCCTCATGAGGTTTACTTGTGCTGCACAAACGCAGCTACGCTGCGACTCCCATCCCTAACTCCAACCCATTGTCCACTCCGAATGGATGAAGGCCCGGTGAGTCCGCGCCCCAGCAGCACCGATATAAGTGCTTCATCTGTCTCTTGCAGTGTGCATTCTGATGTGACTCCAAGCCAAGTTCTTGCTGCGCCTCTGCAAGCGCAAGCGGACCTCAATCTGCATTCACCCATCGAACATGATCTGCGGCCTCCAACATCGGACTCGAAGTGCAGCGAAGAGCATCCTGTTTGCCAAGATGCTACAAAAATCTCTAGCGGTGGGCTTTCCAGCCAACTCCGTAAAGGTGTCCCAAAGCCTGAAGATAGTGGCAAATCAGCAAGCGATTTGTACTTAAATGACACACCTGAGCACATTGAATCGGACAATGTGGGAACAATGGCAACAAGCCCGAAACGAATCGTTTCAAATGAAAACCCTGAACTGAACACGGTATTCGACATGACTAGTAGCTCCAGATCCTCTGATGAAGAATCCGCATGCTCGATTGAAAAGTCCAAAAATTCTGGGGAAAACTCTGAAGACTCTAAGAGTTCTGAAGACTCTAAAGGTTCTGAAGACTCTAAAGGCTCTGAAGACTCTAAGAGACGTCCAGAACTTCATGATGAATCCACATCCAAACAGAAGCATCTCAATAATGAAACACAAATGTTGTCTGGTGGTACTTCTGGCCACCAGCTTGATTCTAATGACTCAAAAGGGGAGACGTTAAAAACTGACGAAATGGCCAGCAACATCAAGGATTCCTCTCCAAATTCAGGCCTCCCTGACAATGAAGACCCTATTGAGGTGAAAAATAGTTCCCTACCTGGGCCCTTTCCTATAGGATTTCGGCTTAGTCCTGCACTCGAACTCCCTCTAGAACCCTCGGAAGTCATGTGCTGTTTTGCGTGCCACGAAGCAAACCTCTATATCGGAACCTCCAAAGGAAAGCTTCTACATCTTTACCTATTCGAGGATGCAACAGAATACATGCTCATCATGCAACTCTCAGTCAATGACGCATGTCGGCCAATCGAAAAAATAGTTCTTCTTCCTGATGCGGAAGTCAGTCTTGTTCTCTGCAACCAGGCAGTGTCAGCTTTTTCCTTTCCTGAGCTTCTGCCTTGCCATATCAGCAAGATCCACCATGTGCAAGACTTCCTGGTGTTGCGTCAGGGTCAGAAATCCAAACGAGAGCATGTCAATCTAGACAAGATCATTGTTTTTACAACGACTCGAATCCGCCTCGTGCAGATTCTGAAAACTGCTTTCAAGCTACTAAAGGACATTAATTACTCTGGTGCCTTGACTGGTGTATCAACCGCAAGCAACGAACAGGCGAACTACAACAAATTTTGTGTGGTGGCCAATCTGACCTCATATGAAGTGGTGGATATGCAAAAACCACATAAAATCACACTTTTTGAATACATTCTGGGGACTTCCAGTGCGGTTCGCCCGTATATCTTGGCCTTCGAAATCCCCGGCGCAAGCACAGAAGAAAGTACAGAAGAGTATTTGCTTTCTATTCATACAGATGAGCACAATTCCATGGCAATGATTATTAACTCTTCGGGAGACGCTACGAGAGGCACTCTTATGTGGCCAGATTTGGGGTATCCCACAAACGGGCTTGTTGTGGAATGGCCGTATGTGTTTGGTCTCTTCGAGCTGGGTTCCTGTATAAAGTTAGTTGTATCCTCGCTTGAGACGCTAGAGGTAATCAGAACTTGCAATCTCGAGGACATCATCAATTTCCTGGAACCTCTGGATACAAAAATTTGGAGCTCGTCAGAAGGCGTCCGAGTTTATGAAGATCACCTTCTGTCGATTCTGGCTCAGGTAAACTACTCAAATGGTGAGCTATGTGCCGGACAACAAAACTACTACCATACAAGCCACACAATCATATCAAGTGGCAAAGCACTCCATTGCTTTGTAAAGCCTACACTTTTGGCAGACAAAATACAGTCTTTTATGGATGACTTCTACCGAGCCCTTCCCACAAACACGTCTCCAGAGTCCTTTGCTGCTTACACAGAGTTCTTTTCGAAACACGAAAACATCGTGAGCCAAACGTTGCATCTAGCACTACTTGTTATAACAGAAGACTTTGAACGGCTCAAACTCCTCGTCAATCCCGAGACTGATGTTCGCTTGCTCATATTATTTTGCGCTAAAAATATGGACGATCCCAAAGACCATTTCTGGGCGTCTTATAAACTCCCGAAGGTAGTAAGAGAATTGCTAATGTCAATTCGAAGTACAAATCGTTCCTTTCCCGATAGAAGCTTCGAATTTTTCAGCCAGAAATGCCGCAAATTTGTCCTTTGGTTAATCCCTACAGTGCTAGATAGCGAAACATTTGGTGAAGCTATTCGACAAAGATTTCGAGAATACTACTACACCGTTGTATGCAAGAACTCTAGCGAAATCATCAAAAGATTGCATTTAGAAGAGGATGTTTGGCTGGGTCAAAACGAAATTAACGATGGCCTCATGCAGTACTTCGAGAGGGAGCACTTTTTCATTGTTTTGATTGAGGTGTATTTAATAAAACAATCTGCTGTCAATCGGTCTCTTCCGTGGGAAGAGAAGATAGTAGATGCTTGCTTGAAGTTACTTTCTGGGAAATGGAAAAATACCACTCTTGACGATACATCCTTGGAAGCAGCAAAGCTCACCATAAAAGACGGAAAATCCACCAAAACGTATGACTTGTCATCGATTGTTTACAGCCAGTTGAATAAAATCAGCGACGAAGAGGTGTACACCGAAAGACTCCTCGACTTTGTGTCTATAGACGCTGAAGATGGTCTTCATTTCCTCCAGAAAAACTCTGAAAGCAGATTTAGATCCACGCATAAAAAGATTTTCCAGCAGGTATCTAAATCATCCGAGTTCGACGCCAATTTTCCACTTTTGAAACTTCAATTCATTGAGCAGTCTTTTCTAGAAATGATCCAGGCAAGCGACTCTTTCAACAGCATTGATCTAAGGGTAGCTGAGGAGCTCATGGGTGAGTACGTGCGATACCTCAATCAAGATGACTCGAGCTCCAAGTACCAAAAGCTCAATAGTCTATTTCGGGAGTTCCAAGCTGAGAATGATTTGTCAGACCCAACGTGGCCAAAAATCACATGGTTGGAGTTTCTATCTTTGCACCTTTACAAAAGCGAATGCTCAGAGTTTCTAGAGATATGGGTCAAGTTGAACGAGGTTCTTTTTATTCTCATGTGCAGAGGGCTGCCTAGAAGTCTGCCGGATTTCAGATTTCAGGGTCCAGCGGTTGAGTACCTGCAGGTTGCATTTTCTTTTGACCGGGGTAAAGTCACCTACTTTATTGACATCTGCGACTACACGGCGGCAGAGCACTCGGCATTGTATGCAGTTCCTCCAATTTCCCGGGATCCCATTCTTCTAAAGCACTTAGCCTCGAAAATTCGCATCGACCTTCCACGTCTTAGTGACGCGGAGACCACGAACTCATTGGAATCCATTTTGTCTTTTTACCTCAATATCAGCGATAAGACTTGCCGTGACTTTGCTGTGATGCATATGGTGGAAGCTTTCGGCACACGGGTATTCGGCATAGATCGGATCTTGAACTTGTTGCCTGAAGACTTTCCGCTAATGTATGTGCAGGAATTCTTGGTGACGGCTCTTATTAATTTGGAGGAGCAGAAGGGCCGAGTGACGCTAAAAAAAGCCATGGCGAAGTTGGATTCAAAACGGTCTGGAAAGATCGCCGGCGAATTTGAGGAATTTGTGAACTCCTTGTAATTAAATGGCTTCGTAAAGTGGTTCCTTTGCAATAAAAAACCGCGACCATTCACTTCCACATTGGCCGTGTATGTAGTCAGGAAACTGGAAACTGGTCCATGCTACTAGAAAATCCCAACGCCTATCTTCATTAAGTAGTCAAAGAAGATGCCGAACCAGAGAATCCAGCCAGTTTTGATGTTACCGGTAAAAAACGCCCAACAGCTCTTTGGCACATCCAAATCGACTTTTCTTATCTGCAGCAAAAGTCTCTGAAATCCCCACGCAGCGCCAATATAAAATAATGGCCCCATGGAATTCATAAATCCTGCAGCAAGAAAGGATGTGACCTGGAGTGTATACAAACCGTACACTATAGGCTTTGTTTTATCCCCCCACGCTAATGCAGTGGAATGAATTCCCGCCTTGATATCGTAAGTCTTATCCTGGTGAGCGTAAATAGTATCATAGATCATACTCCACAAAAAATTAGACAAAAACAATGGGCCTGCCACCATGAGGTTAATGGGCGCCATGACTGCAGGAAAGCCAAGAAGGCAGCCCCAGGAAAAATTGATGGAGATCATCACCTGCGGGTAGTTGGTAAAACGCTTGAAGAGCGGGTATGAGAACACAAATGGCAACGAGAGTGCTCCCAAGTAGAAGCACTCAAAAGGTAGCGATAGAAGTACACCCAACCCCACGAAACACTGCACGGCCAACCAGGCGACCGCCTGAGGAACAGTCACTCGGCCACTTGCAAGGGGCCTTTCAATGGTTCGAGCCACTTTGTTGTCCAAGTTGCGGTCCAAAATATCATTAATTGTGCACCCAGCGCCCCGCATCACCAATGCACCCACGGAAAACAAGAATATCGCCCCAAGCAGTGTTGACAAAGGAGCCAGAATTCCATATGACGCCATAGTAATACCCCACATCGATGGGAGGAGAAGTAGCAATGTCCCCACGGGTTTTTCCAACCGCATGAGTTCGGCGTATGGAATCCATTTCTCGGGGAGATTTTTGAGCCAGCCAAGACTGGCCAAGCGCGCGAGACGAGCAGCTTCTAGCTCATGAGCTTCGAATGAAGGCGAGCCAGGTGTCCCTGTCGAGTCATTGGGTTCCTGTGTCTTTTTTTGAGTCAATGGGCGATCTTGAGACTTCAAAATGGGAGGTTCTTGGAACCCTGAACTGCGCACACTAGACGTGGAGAAAGTTCTCCATATTGAGGCTTGTTTGGGAAATCTTGACCCAATTCCGGGCCTGCTTACCTGAGCAAGCATACGAAAGTTAAATCGAAACATGTCGCAGGTCCGTTGAAGTGATTGCAGTGAAGGTGCGCTTAGTGTAGGACAGCACGTTCCAAGTTGAAAGCGTATTGAATTCGCGAAACATGCTTGGGTGGCTGGGGCAGGTGTCTTGACGTATTGGCGTTACAGACTGACCTTAAATATTCTTTCGTGAATCTTGACTCAATTCCAGCTAATTTTGATTCCAGGCTACCTAGTAGATTCAAGTTATTACACTTCGGACTGACTCATTACCAGTTAAAAGTGCTTTCGCTGGCGGTCTATTTAGCATGCCCTATTACAATAATCGCCTTGGTTACTTGATGATTTTGACAACTTTCTCTTGAAGCAAACACTTCAAGTGAAGATTATTCTTGAATGAATCTCGTAATCGACGTGCTGGCAAGATTCTCTGCAAATTTGCTGGGTACAGTCAGCTTCAATTCCCAACATTTGCCCAATTCAAACCAATCTTTCCTTTTAAATGTTATTTTTATGCATTTGAGTGATTTTCGGTATATGCTGATTTATACAAGATTTTGCGTTTTACAAGATTTTGCGTTTCACAAGATCTGCGTTTCGACCATGCGTTTATACAAAAATAGTTACACCGCCATCCCAAAAATACATGCACGTTAGTTTTCGTCATACTCCAAGTCACCGCCCGCCAACTCACGATCCCTGCTCGTTCTATGCCCTTCGTATAGTGCATTCAAATGCTCCATTTCCTTCTGTGTGCCCAACCCGTCAAAGGCTTGGCCAATAAAGATCTGTCTGCACATCGGACATAGCCCCCTGCTGGCGCTTTGTTCTAGCCATTGAAGAATGCAATGAAGATGAAAGTTGTGTGGACAGCCCTGGCCCAAAATAAGCGGGCATGATTCTCCCGGAAATCTGCAACTGGGACAGGTACCTTCGAATGGAACCCTGCAGATTCCACAGAGCTCGTCCGCATGAGGTTTGTCAATATGCCATTGCCATGTGGCTACGCCATGCCACTCTTTTATCTTCACCCTCATGTGATTATCGATACAACACTGCCCTTGCGCAGTTTCCTGTTGGTGAGGGCTCGTGTGGGTGTACTAATGTCGTGATGCTCTAATCAGTCACGTGATATGTAGTGGTTTGTGAATTTTCTCTATCAAGTATGGTCAGTGTTTGGTACCAGAAAAGGCCATGAAGCTTTCAGTTTACCGTAGGCAAGCTTAATAATTCACTACTGACTAAGTGGTAAATTATATATCCTGTAGTGCTTTATCAGCTCTGCTTCTTATACACTAGCCCCTTAAAAATATCAAAGGAATTACCGTCGGGCTGTAACTCAAGATTTTCTTGGGTTGTAGTGTCCTGTGCAATCAAGAGACCATACTCTGGAGTGATACCTCTTATTATGCAATCACGAGTAGAACCATGGTCCTCTAGCTTCACTCTCTGGTTCGAATGAAACCACCGCTTGTAGTAGAGACTCAAGAACGGCTTAAGCCCTGATCTCTGAAACACGTCGAAAAACTGACCCATGGTGAATACAATTCGAGCAAGAAGCCGCTCGTGTTCGTATTCAGGTAGTTGTTGAAGGCCCTTGCTTTTTCTGATTTCATTAAGTTTGCTCAAGACTGAGTTTAAGCATGTCGTTGGAGCTTCATTCAGAACGTTCACTCCTCCACCCCAAACCAAGTAATACTGCCCGTTGATGAATTGGGAATTGACCAAGGCGCCGGAGATTTTTGCCCATTTCTGCTCATCTCCCTCAACTGTGGAGCTTGTATCGTTCTTGTTTTCAAGGTTCTCAAAATGCTCAGGCTTCAAAGCATAAATATCATTGGGCCACTTGAGACGGATCGGCATATCCTCATATCCAATTCCGATTCCGGGGACCTCGCTCCCGTAACCCAAAATCAGCTCAATCAAAGCTAGCGAACATAGGTACTGCAACGTGACAATAGAGCTGCTTTGTTGCTTGCCTGCTGGAATCTTGAACAAAATGGACGCTGCCATCACTCCTTTGGGATTGATCCACACATTACCTCCCCGACCTCGGCCTGCAATTTGTGTTGTTGCAGTGAATGTAAGACCGGTCGGCATGTATCGCAAAAAATTGGGATTGGCATCAAGCATAGTGTTCGTGGAGGTGACGACATCTGCGTAGCCAAGTACAGAGCCAAAACTGCGATCTTTTTCAGCGATATCTTGGTGGTCGTAAAGGTTTTTCAAGGCATTGAAGTATTCTTTCATGTTGAAGTTTGGAGTAGACTGGCTCTCGGGTAAGCTTGAACCTAAAAATATGAGGTGCTTATCTGCTGATACAATGGCTTCATGCAGGGTGTCATCCAAATCCTCATGCGTAGAGTAATCACTCTGGTGTTCACTTTCACTGTGGAGCACAAAGGTATCGTTCGCATCCTCGAATTTGTTCAGGCCAGCAAAATCCATATTTTGCTGAAGATTAGACCAGATTTGCTGTGCCCTGGGTAGGTCATTGAAGGATGAAATATACATAGGGGTGATTTTGGGCACAGATGTTACGCCCAAATTTACCTTCAACCCAACTTTCTGCAATAATGCCAGGAAAAATTGCTTTCTACCCTCGTCATTAAGTTTGAGATCTCTTGTCACCATTTGGAAATGAGTATCATCGGCGCTAGGCTTCATTAAGCTTGGTGTGTACTCCGGATGCACACCCGAGAGTAAAACTTTTCCCTTGCCCACGTCACATTGCACTACTGCCGCCATATCTCGAAATTCATCTTGAACATCCGTAGTGCCAGTATATCGCGCCAAAATCTTCACATTTCTGTAACTGGAAGCATCCATAAACATGCCTCCACCGTTGTAGTATGTAGTGACGGTTTCCGGACTACCAAATTGACTCAATTCCGCCACATTCACTTGCAATGCCGTGGCCCGAGCTCCCACATGTGACTCGTAAACAAACCCTTTGTACACACAGCCTTTTGAAGTACCGGGAAAGAAGGCCAATTCTCTGGCACCACTGACTTCCATCTCTATGTCTCCGACCTCAAATTCACACCGAGCAGAGGCATAGTAGCCACCAGCACAGAACCCAAGAAATCTCCCGCCCTCTCGAACAAACTGCAGGATTTTCCGGTTCCCGTTTCCATTAAGTACCTCGCAGTACGGCAAATCAGCGCCGCCAGGTAAAACCAACACCGAAGTTTTAGCCATCCACGGGTCATTCAAGAGAGCTTTTTCGGAAACGGTCGTGACCGCATAGTACGGTGAAAGAAACTGCCGAAGCAGCTCCATAGTATGGCGCACGCCTTCGGTTGTGGTGCCTTTCCCGGAGTACACCAAGACATTCATTGCAGGGTTCAGAGATTGAGAAGCCAGAACGTATACTGCAGGTTGGGTGTTTTGGACCACTGTTTGACAGTCAAAAAGAAAAAGATCTGAGGATTTTCAGATGCGGTTCAAGGCTTGAAATGAGCGATTATTAGTTGAGCTGTGCGAGCCGCTGATTCAAAGCCGAGTGAGTCAGTTGACTCACTTGGTGCACTGGCTTTTGAACCACACACTCAAGTGCATGGGTTTTTGGAGAGACATACTAGGCATCAATTACAAGGCATTCTGAACTAGGGACCTGCTTCGTCGTCACCGCTAGAGCATCCACACTTATACAAATCTTTGTTTGTTCCATCTAAGAGAAAACATATAAATTGCGGGGTCGGTTCGCTGAATTGAGGAAGCAACATTTACATAGCTCGAGACCGAGCTATCCACGGCTGATTGTCTAATTCTGATTGACAGTCTCGATACATTTCCTCAACATGCCTACTTTAGCATTTTGATGTACGCGTTCCGTGGGTGTACGGATCTACACGATCACTCCGTGCACTTCTAAGTAAACTCATCACAGCTACCGACTTATGGCCGCCATATTCGAACAGTCACCCGTTATCACGCTACATCCCAAGCCCGGGTTTGTCGTCAAGACCAAAATAATTGAAGGACGTGGGCATCATCTCTACCAAACCAAGGTATTCATCAACATCTGTCACGATGCACAGGTTCCAAAGCCAGAAAGAAATTTCGATCCTAGAGAGATTTTTCCCCTAATAGTGAGAAATGAGTGGGAAATTCCAATAATAGTGTCTCTTGAAAAAAGAGCAACGGACAAGAGAGGAGCGGGGTCATTCGTTTATGATTGTTGCATCAATAGCGAGTGTTTTCTGTGGCTTACAATCAGTGCCGACTTGCGATTGATTGCCATTGAGTGGTGCATCGAGTCAGTAGAAATGATGCATGAGTTGGTTTTAGAGCGTGATTATACATTGCCGAAGATGTTAAGTAAAGGCGAGCTCTCCACAACCGAAATCACACAGCACGACTTAAACAATAGTTTGAGAACAAAATTACAGGAGTTGCAAAAGAACGAACCGGCGGGCTTGGTTCAGGAACTTAAGTTTAGCGATGAAGAGGAAGAGGAACTCCCGGATTTGATGAATTTGGCCAAGAAAAAGCCACTAATACAGGAAATCAAGGAGTTGTCTTTAGATGGTACAGAGAAGGACAAAGAGAAAACCAAAGTGGCGAAATCCGTCCCTCTGAAAATTAAGGAACGCCCCAAGAATTTTCCAGATCGTATTGGAGACGAAAATTCCAGTCGTATAAGTGATGAAGGCCGGATGCAGCCGGTGGCCTCCAAAAAATGCGATGTCTCTTTCCAACCCGAGAAAATCAACTATGAATTCTTAGTCAAGCAGAAAACGCGAGCAAATGAGTTTGTATTGATTTTCGAATCGCTTCAATTAACGCTGCAAGTCCAAATCTTCTTCGAAGATGGCTGCCTAACAATTCGAAACAACGACTCCACGCGCAAACTAGGGCCAAACGATGAAGTACTGTTTCCTCTTCTGAAGCAATATGTGCCCCGTAAATGCTTCTTGGTAAGGAAAGAGATGCTGCTTTACGTTTTTTTTGATGTGCATACATGATTGGCCTTTTACAATCTGTCAGAATACGTGTTTATGTGGACTTCATTGAAGGTCTGAGTTTGAGCGCGTACTCCATGCACAGGCGCTTATTGAGTGCGTTGAACAATGCTTCTGCTTACAAATACTGTTTGAGCTGTTGTCTATGGCGCTACCCTACAACGCCCTCCCCAATAAATAGGGGAGGGACGGCCTCCCCAGCTTACAATAGCAATTAAGGTTTTACGTTGCTTGGGAATACTCGGTATGTCTACTAATTCCAGGCCCGCAAGAAACATTCCTCGAGTAACCCCATTCAATCACTTGAACTCATGGAACTGAGCTTTACTCTCATCTCTATCTTTCTGCATATAAACTCGCAGAGGGCATGGCAAGTTACTAACCCCACAATGTGCAGTCATGTCGGTATTGCCAAGCGGGAACGGAATTTCGGCGCGAAAACAAGATTCCATACCCGGAAATGAAGTATATTTTAGGTTTCCAATCTCCGTTAAGCTTAACTCTAAAACGCAGACTCAATTTTCAATGGTTTCAGAACAGTCGCCACTTATAAACGGAGTAAGCAACAATGGCACTCTTGCTCACGCCGCAGAATTCACCCCCCAAGAAGACTCCGAGGCAAGCATTTCGTCAGAAGTCTCGGCGTTAACCCGATCATCTGGGCCGTTAGTGCTTTCCTTCGTTCTTCAATACTTAATGTCATGGATATCCATATATGCCACGGGAAAATTGGGTCCACTGGATTTGGCAGCAACTTCTTTGTCACTTTGTACTTTTAACATTACGGGTGTCGCCTTTTATCAAGGAATGGCCACTTCCTTAGACTCCTTCTGTTCCCAAGCGTATGGCGCAAGACGATACAAATTGGTGGGGGTATACTTCCAACGTTGTTCTTTGATGTCCTTGGTGTTGACAACCTTTATTTTGACGCCAATTTGGTATTTCTCCGGCTCAATTTTGGCGCTTGTGGTATCCGATGCTGAACTCATCCTGAAAACTCAAAGCTTTTTACGCGTGATGATTTGGGGCTCACCTGCTCTTCTTTTCTTTGAAACAGGAAAAAAATTCCTACTGGCGCAGAACATTTTCAACGCCGGAACATACGTTTTGATATTCGGAGTTCCCGTGAGTTTCATTCTCAACTGGCTTTTAGTCTGGCACCCTGTGTATGGGTTGGGCTTCATTGGTGCTCCTATTGCGATGAGCCTATCCTATTGGTCAGTATGCATATTCATGTTAATTTATGTGTGCTTCATTGAGGGGAAGAAGTGCTGGGGTGGACTTGATTTGCTGTTAGCCTGTAAGAACTGGTCGCAGATGTTGACGCTCGCTGTTCCGGGCGTAGTGATGGTTCAAGCTGAATTCATTGCATTTGAAGTATTGACCCTCCGCTCTGCATCTTTTGGCGTGCCCAGCTTGGCTGCGCAGTCCATCGCAGCAAACCTAGGGGCAATGGCGTTCCAACTTCCTTTTGCCATTTCGGTGGCAGTTCTGACGCGTATTGGAAACTATGTAGGTATGAGGGACCTCCATAAAGCTCATTTAGTGACTCGGGCGTCTTTCCTTATGGCTTTTTTCGTATCTTTTTTCAATTTCTCGTGGGTTTTTTTTGGGAAGAAGGCATTGATGAGGTTCTTTTCCGATGATGAAGAAGTCGACCAAATCGGCGAAATGGTGGCAACATTGGTTGCTATCAACCAGATTTTCGACGCCATAAACGTCATAGAAGCAGGAGTGTTGAGAGGACAAGGTAGACAAAAAATCGGTCTGTTTTTAACGCTTGCTTGCTATTACATAGTGGCACTCCCCTTCGGGTTTTATATGTCGAGACTGTTGAAATTGGAGGGTTTGTGGATAGGTTTGATTGCTGGGGTGTCGTTATTAACGTTCTCGGAATTTTTATTTATTTATCAGAGCGATTGGGATCGAATTTTAGAGGAATCCGATGCCAGACATGACCACTGAGTATCACTGGATATTTCTGGTCCTCTGAACACGAGCCTGGAGACTACAGGTGCTACCAATTGTTGTCGGGGTAGTTGTTTGATAAACTGTGGTATTCTAAGCTAAAATGCGAATCTCTGAAATATTATCAAAACTGTCAATGCATCCAAGCATGTAAGAACTTTCATGAGGTCAGCAATGACTGCAACAGTACACGCGGAACACCTTGCCACTGTTAGGACGCTGATCCTGTATCTCTCTTCGCTATTGTCCATCATACCTTTTCCTACCTAAACCAAACTTTTCAATGTGGTAGGCTACTCTTCGAATGCAGCCAGACCATTAAAAGATTTAAGCATAGATTCAGACGAATTGCGTAGTGCGCCACATACACCTGCGATATGCGATCGGGGCAGTTTCGTCATGGACCCTGACAAGTGGTCTCAACCGGCCCTGAGCCACTGACTTAGACTGGACTTCGGAATAGGTGGTTTGTTCATGGCGAGGGGAGTTTGTCAACCCGTTTAGAGCTGGTTCAGGACGAATTCGAACCAGGAGCTGATACTTGCACTATTGGTGACATTTCCCAAAAAAGCCATCGGCGCCGGGTTTTTAAACAACCTTAGTGGTTCTCCCTCTTTAGGAAGTACCAACGAACATAACTTTCCTAAGTACTAGGCTTTACCGAAAAGCTTGGTGTTGAGAGGCTAAAAGAGTGCATGACCTCGAAGCTATAGCGAAAGGCATACGCTAACGAAAGTGAATGAGAAATGAGCCAATGGCCCACGGATATCTTAAGGTTTTATAGCATAAATGAGTGTAGATAGGTAATTGAAGGTAAACGATACATTTACTCATATTCTACATTTAGTTATCAATAACCGATCATACAATACTGAACTACCAGACTGTATATGGTAACGCTCATCAATCACATCTCATCGCAGCGAATAACCGAGCATCAAGCATATCGACCAAATGGCTAAAGGCAAAAAATTCGATAAGAAAAACGCCAAAACCTTCAACATAGTTCACAGGTCGCATGAAGACTCGCTCTATTTTGATAATGACGCCTCTAAACATGTCCTAGTGGAGACCACAAGATCTCCGCTGGAGAGCGCTAAAAGAGCGACTGGAAAAGCATATAGCAGTGCCCAGATTAAGTCCAAATACACCCCAGAAGAACTCAAAAGTATACGTGAAAATGAAGGGTTGGCAGCCCAATACGGAATCACTTTTGACGACTCCAAATATGACTACATGAAGCATTTGCGGCCCATCGGAGCAGCGTCTGATAGTGTATTCATCGAGCGTAAAGAAACGAAAGCAAATGGGGAGAAAGGTCTCGACGAGTTATTCAAGATAGACAAAAATGATGTCGGAAATACCAATCTAGAAGATATTATCAAAGACGCTTTACCTTCAGAAGCGAAGCGCAAAGCCACACACGATGATATGGAAAACATCCCTCGAGAATTACAAGGATTCCGTCCGGAAATGGATCCACGTTTGAGAGAGGTTTTAGAGGCTTTGGAAGATGAGGAGTACGTGGAGAATGAGACTGGAGACGATATTTTTGGCGAGTTATTAGAGTCAGGTCAATTAGATGAAGAGGACGAGTTTTATCAAGGGAACTATGATGAAGTAGACGAGTGGGATATGGATAACTACCAGGATGACTTGACGGACATGGGATCAGACTATGAGCCGGAGAATATCGAAATGGATAATCCATACGGAGATGGCGATGAACCCGAGGGTCACGAGGGTCACAACATTGTTGTTGACAAAGCATGGGAAAAAGATTTCAAAAGGTTTAAGGAAAAGAATAATCGTCTGAATGATTGGGATTCGGGCGATGAGTTCGACGAAGATGGTAACCTTTTGGAGTTCGCTGAGGGGGAAGATGAAATGCCCGATCTCCCGCTGTTTCCCAAAGCGAACAAAAAGTCAAAAAATAAGCTACGGAAGAAAATGGGTACCATGACAGATACAAGCGGCTTTTCCATGTCTTCTAGTGCCAACTTCAGAACTGATGGGCTAACACTATTAGATGATCGGTTCGACCAATTGAATAAGAAGTTTGAAGAAAATGAGGAAGACGAAAAGGAAGAGTTTGACATGAGAAACGAGAGACCTGATCTCGAGGGGATGCTAGATGATTTCTTGGAGAATTACACCTTGGAAGCTGGCGGAAGGAAACTCGCTAAAAAAGACAAGGAAGTTGAGGCTATTCAGAAAGCAGCAGACGGTGCCTCTAGGGGCAAGGCCGCTCACAAAAGAATAAATGGGAGAAAAGGAAAGGATGACATGGGCTCTTTTGGTGCCTCTTTTCAAAACCTTTCCCTCTGAAAGAGACTGCAAAGATTTTATTAAGGATCCCTCTAAGTTGTCAACGCCAAAAATTATAGATTCAGCATGGATTGGTTTCTAGATATTGCTCAAACACGAAACGGACAAAGTAGGGCTTGACTATTGAGTTGTATGCAGTACGTGTTTAAAGTAGTGCGAAACACAATACCGTAAATGCGCCCCAGATGTCAAACCATGCAAGAACACATACCAAGCGCAAAATACGTTTTTACAGGAGGCTAGCTTTTGGGCTTCTTTGTCTTTTTGTTCTACTCACAGCTCTTCTGGTCTTTTCGAAAACAATATTTCGGAAGACACCGCGAGGCCGGAATCAAAATATGTCTGTTCCATCGGTTTCCAAGGTCTATACGGACGCGCTAGCACTGAAACCAGCGAGTTATTGGGATTACGAAAACATCAATATCAAATGGAACTCACAAGAAAAATACGAGGTGGTACGCAAATTGGGCCGTGGTAAATATTCGGAGGTTTTTTTAGGCACAGATTTGTCCAACGGGCACAAAGTCGTGATCAAGGTCTTGAAGCCAGTCAAAAGAAAAAAAATAAAGCGGGAGATTTCCATTTTGAATAATCTTGTGAATGGTCCCAATATTGTGGCATTGTTGGATACAGTTCGTGAGCCACTGCTGAAGACTCCGGCGCTTATTTTCGAGAGTATCAATAACATAGATTTCAGAACGTTATACCCTACTTTCCTGGATCTAGACGTTCGGTTTTATATGTTTGAGTTGCTCAAAGCATTAGACTACTCACATTCTATGGGTATTATGCATAGAGATGTGAAGCCTCATAATGTTATGATTGACCACAGTACCAAAACGTTGAGGTTGATTGATTGGGGTTTGGCCGAATACTACCATCCAGGCACAGAGTACAATGTGAGAGTGGCATCACGCTACTTCAAGGGTCCGGAACTTTTGGTTGACTTTCGTTTGTACGACTACCTGCTTGACCTATGGTCATTCGGATGCATGATCGCATCTACTGTGTTTAAAAAAGAGCCTTTTTTTCATGGAAAGTCAAATATCGACCAACTAGTACAGATTGTACGAGTATTGGGTTCCGATGACCTTCATATTTACCTCGAGCGGTACAACCTCACGTTGAGCGAGGATTACGAGGATTTGGGCTACTACAGCCGGCGCCCGTGGAAGAGATTTATCAATGAGAACAATTCTCATTTGGTGAGCGATGAATTCATTAATTTTATTGATTTGATCCTCAGGTATGATCATCGGGAAAGGTTGACTGCCAAGGAGGCGATGGCTCATGCTTATTTTGATCCTGTGAGAGATTAACATGTCCTCTTGCTCTAAAGTTGACCCTCGTTTGCAAGAATGTGTCACTCAGAGGAATCTGCCTTAATGAAATCTGCCTACTACTCTTTTTTAGGTCATGTGAAAGTGTTTGTTATCTCTAAGCCATTGTTTGTGAAATTCCAATTTGCCGCTCAACATGTTATGACTTGGTGCTCGATTTTCCTGCAACGTGTTGATTATGTGTGTGTGCTTGTTTTCAGTTTCCTTCCATAGTATGTTAAGACCACATCCCCCAGTCGCTAATTTTGATAGCGTTCTTTCCACGCACGGGATTTAAGCCACAACTATGTGTGTTCATCGGTGGCCTGTACCCGAAACCATGTATTATTTCTAAACTATGTATTGCTATCGAATTTTTGGAATCTTCAAAAGTCTTAAACTTATGTTTGGGACTTTTTATTACAATTGAAGTTTGTAGCCGAATGCTCTGAAGACCAAGATGTAACTCAGTGATACACGCGCAGAATTCTATCATCTTCTACAGCATTAATCCCCGCGAAACATTAATATAAAGGTCATACGGAAGCGTCCATTCAACTGTAAATCAAAATTCAATCTTAAATGTATACATTTTTCGATATTTCAGCTGGTGGCGAATCAAAAGGCCGTGTTGTTTTCAAATTATACGATGATATTGTACCTAAGACTACGCAGAATTTCAAAGCATTATGTACCGGTGAAAAAGGAATTTCTGCTGATTCAGGCAAGCCTCTCTCTTACAAGGGCAGTATCTTCCATCGTGTGATTAAGGATTTTATGTGCCAAGGAGGTGACTTCACACATGGTACAGGCACTGGAGGCGAGTCTATTTACGGCAACAAGTTCGAAGACGAGAACTTCAAATTGACCCATGACAAACCATTTTTGCTATCAATGGCCAATGCTGGACCCAACACAAATGGATCCCAATTCTTCATCACCACAGTATCAACCCCCCATTTAAACGGCAAACACGTTGTATTTGGGGAGGTTGTGCAGGGCAAGTCAATAGTACGCCAACTTGAGAGGTGCGAAAAGGGTGCTAATGATAAACCAGTTGTTGACTGGGTGATCGAGGACTGTGGCGAGTTACCGGCCGACTACATGCCTGTAGCAGGAGTTGTTACTGATGACGGTACCGGTGATATCTATGAGGCTGTTAGTGCAGACGATGATAAGATTGACGATTCTAAGCCGGAAACTGTTTTTGAAGCAGCCAATTTCTTGAAGGATTTGGGAACAAAACTTCTCAAAGACGGTAATCTTACCAAGGCTTACGAGAAGTACATTAAAGGCTATGACTTTTTGTCAGACTTTAATCCTGAGTCTTTGAATCCCGAATTGACTAAGGTTAAGGCTCAGTTAAGCATAACTTTGAACTTGAATGCCTCGTTAGTCGCATTGAAATTGGAAGATGGGAAGAAGGCGATTAAGGCTGCTGAAGTGGCACTCTCCTTCCCCGAAATTGATGACAAGCTCAAGGGTAAGGCATGGTACAGGAAGGGTTCAGGTTACTTGTTGATAAGGGACGAGGACAATTCTGCGGACGCTTTCAAGAACGCATTAAAGTTCTTACCAAACGACGGTGCCGTTCTCAAAGGCTTAAAAGACGTTCAGCATTTGGCAAAGATGAGAAAAGAGAAACAGAAAAAGGCTATGTCCAAATTTTTCAATTAGGGGGAGGGCTGGAGTATTATCTGTGGTCGCCCGCGAATTAAGTTTACATATATACATACATGTCTCTCAGGAATTTTCGCGTATAGCCGTTTCCTCCGGCAGGATTTACCGCAATTAGACTTGCTGCTTCGCACTCTTGCTCCAGCATACTGCATCGCGGATGCAAATAAGGCAAAATAAACGTGCTCCGTTTTACCTTCTGCATGTTTTGGGAGAAATTAAATGCTTGGCTACTCAGAAATTCAAATTCTGTTGAACAAATACATGTGCCTAAAATCCTCGCATCATTTGTGATATACTTCGTATGCAAATTAGTGTGTGTGGCTCGATACTTTTTAAAATGTTTTGACGCGCATGTTTCTATTGATTGCTGTCACAGCGCATATAAGATTAAACGGAAAAACCGCCATGATGCCCCTGATTGTCTGTAGTGAAAAAAAATACCAATTTTCTCGTTTTAGCAAATTCAGACTGTCTGCTTCAAAACAAAAACATCATCTTTTTTGCACTCGGCAATGGACTCTGATCCCAGCACTTCAAAGCATTTTAGTCTGAGCTCCAACGCTAGCCGTACAGGCAGCGATGACATTCAAAGAAATGACAATATTCCTGCGGAAGAAGCATCTAGGGCTCCTCAAGCTGACTACTTTTCCAAAATCCAATTAGAAAAACCTGTCCCTGAAAGAGAGCATTTGGAAAACACAGCTGCAGAACGTCCTGGTCCTGTACGCAGAGTAACGACCACTGGAAGAGGAAAACTTCTTGTTGATGGACGCCGCCAGCTAAGAGAAAAAGATTGCTATGACAAACTTGGATTTTCGTTCCCAACACGCAAAAAGTGGACGATTCTTAGTATTATCTTTGCTGTTCAAGTGTCGATGAACTTCAACACATCCATTTATCCTAACGCCATATCCCTTATATCTGAGCATTGGGGGATTTCAGTACAGAAGGTTCGGGTTTCTCAAATGGTATTTCTTATTCTGTATGCTTTTGGGTGTGAGTTATGGGCACCATGGTCCGAAGAGTATGGCAGATGGCCCATAATGCAAGCTTCCTTGTTTCTTGTTAACATATGGCAGATTTTAGGCGGACTTGCCCCTAACTTTGCCAGTGTGGTTATTGCACGTGGTCTCGGTGGGTTTTCATCCGCCGGCGGTTCGGTTACTTTGGGAATGACCGCTGATATGTGGGAAGCAAATGACCAGGGTTTTGCTGTTGCGTTTGTTGTTTTGTCTTCCGTAGGGGGATCGGCTTTGGGGCCTATTTTTGGCGGCTTATGCCAAGATCACCTCTCTTGGCGGTGGAATTTCTGGATACAACTCATATTCGGGGGTGTGGTACAAATCGCCCACTTTTTTTTGGTTTGTGAGACCCGGTCGTCTATTTTAGTAGACAGAGAAGCAAAGCGCCGGAGAGAAAGTGGCGAGTGTGACAATATCTATGGTCCAGGAGAAGTTCAAGCCAGAACCCTATCGTTTAAAGAGGTTTTGACCATATGGAAACGTCCTTTCATTATGTTCGCTACGGAACCAATTGTTTTATTTCTTTCCTTGCTTTCAGGTTTTTCGGATGCCTTAATTTTTGTGTGCATGGAGTCTTTTTCCTTGGTCTATGAACAATGGGGTTTTAGCGCTACCCAATGTGGCCTTGCATTTATTCCCATTATGATTGGCTACTTCATGGCATACGGCATTCATCTTCCAGATGTTGCCAGACAAAGGTTCCTCATCAGAACCCAGGGTGAGGGGTCACGTTTTGCTGAGAGAAGAATGTTGCTTTTGTTATTCATTGCTCCATTGGAAGCCATCGGTTTATTCGGTTTTGCGTGGACTTCTATGGGTCCAAGCCACAATCCGTGGATTGCACCAATGATTTTTACTGTTCTCATTGCCATTGCTAATTACAGTATCTACATGTCGACTATCGACTACATGATTGCGGCTTACGGCCCTTACTCGGCATCTGCCACAGGTGGTAATGGCTTTGCACGTGACTTCTTGGCAGGTGTTTCTGCGATGTACGCCACGCCAATGTACAACAATATTGGCAAAAAGCGCCATTTGCAGTGGGCAAGCACTCTTCTTGGATGTATTGCCTTGCTAGTTTCCATTCCTATTTACATATTTTACTGGAAGGGTCCTGCAATCCGTGCAAAATCCAAATTCGCCCAAACGTTGTCTGCTGACAAGCAGGCAAATGCGATAGATTCTGACGAGGAAGAAGAAAGCGACATTAAGGACAATTACGGAAAGGGCTATTCGAAAGAACCGACTTCACCAATGGTTTGAGCCCTCTTCATGTTTTTTCAACAGATATATTCAAGCGTCTAATTGTCTGAGTGCGATGAGTTGAACCCATGTGGAGTAAGACAATCAAAGTTCTAATTCCCTATCTCTAATTTAGCATTTAAATTTATCGCTTCTATGTTTAATACAAGCTTACAATTCATGACCAATACAGTGATTTTATCAGTATTCAAGCCAGCTCAGCAAAACGATTCAATCGATCATTTAAAGTCAGTGATTTTATCAGTATGCAAACCAGCTCAGCAAAACAATTCAATCGATCACTTAAAGTCTCGAACATCCCTAAGAGGCTGTCGGATGACAAGGGCCCAGTTCAGTTCATCATTTTTGGCCGTACGTTTGACCCTTGTTTGGTATAGCAAAACTTCCATAAGTAGTAAATATGATGCGATAATACAAATTTTAGTTTTCGACTATCTGATTCTAATGAAAGTGAGACATTTCAATTGACTAGAAATGCGAAAGAGTGCAGAACTTTCGAATGTTTTGTTTTATTGATTTTGCGGGTGGGAAAAATTGTCGCGCTGCTCTGGAAACTTTTTATAGAATAGTGTAACTCTGTGTCGCAGCCATTTTGAGATCAAGTATGGTAGTCAAAAGATGTTAATGGAAAGGCAAATGTAAGTGGGGAGTTTATTTGTGAATCAATGTAACGAAATATTTGAAGAGTCAAAACCTTTATCCCCACATTCAAATTTTGCGATGCGCTGATGAATGTGTTGAGAATCGTGATACACACTCCCATAATCTGGGATGGTTACTTCGTGGTCTCCCAAAAGCTTCTTTAATTTTGGAACTTCTGTCGACAGGGTTTCTCTGGCTTCAATGATGCTGGTATATGAGTATCAAAGGAATGCTTATATCTACGCCTACGAATGGTCATGGTAATGTATTCATCCCAATACTAAACTACAGGTATAGTGATTGACCATTCGGAATCAATAGGGGACTTGCCAATCCGCACTCCCGCTTCTCTATTTATACATGACCGGGGGAAGTTGAATCCCCGCTCCTCCTCGGCATTCTTTCACATGGCCTATTTGCACTCCTGTCGTGCACAACCCATGCGTCAACACCTTTTTAGGTGTATGGATGTACTTCCGTTTGTATGTGTTGCACTGTGAGCTACATCCGTACATCACAGTACAGAGATGCTGATGCATGTGAGGTGCGACCCGTGCCTCAGGAGTGCAGATAGGCCATGTGTTCCTCAGGATGGTATGGACTGGATCATTCTATCATGTGACAGGCCAATGAGAAGCGGAGATTCAACTTCCCCCGGTCATNATCATGTGACAGGCCAATGAGAAGCGGAGATTCAACTTCCCCCGGTCATGTATAAATAGAGAAGCGGGAGCGCGGATTGACAAAAGTATTGATTCTGTGTGGTCAGTCACTGAACCCCTAGTTTAGTATTGAGAGGAATATATTACCATGACCATTCTTAGGCTAAATATTAGCATGCCTTTGATTCTCATATACCAGCACCATTGAAGTCAAAGTTCCACAATGTGCATGCCAAAAGAAGTGCATGCGCAACAGTATGTAGTCGTGCAGTACCCGCAGGGCACTAATTTCTCATGTTCCAACATCATGTACTGTGCTGAGCTCGCGTCAATAGTACATATGGGACTTCTTCCCCCACTTCTTTTTGGTCCAAAACGCAACGGAGTGTGGCAGCTTGTGGTGATAATACAGTATACTTCGCTCAGTCCGGTTTCACAGGAACGCAAACGGTCAAGAGGATAATTCAATATCCGCGGCAAATTGGGGTGCTCGGCAAACCCATGGACAATGGTCCAGGGGCGGTTGCTAATGCTATCCAGTGACAAAATACATAGTCTTTAAAAGTAAGCGTATAATCAGATCATTGGATCTGATGATACCTGTAGATGATTCAGTGGGTCTGGTTGTAATTTTTGAACTAAGAGACATGTGCACACTTGGCCGGACGCGGATCTCCGAGTGCTGGAGCACTCGGATGAATCAACAATCAAGGGTTTAGAATACAGATTTTATTGTTCTGAATTTCAGTGTACATACAAAACAATAATCTTGTTCTTCAAGTATCATATTAATAGCTGAAAAGAATTAGGTTAAGGCGTACTTCTCGAACACATTACATCACATGATGCTCTAGCCAGAATCTGCTATAAGAATAATAATCAGGCGAAAGTAATTTCATGCATAAAAATTTTTACCAAGAATCAAGCCACAGGACTCTGCGGTACGAGAGGCCCAAAAAGTTTCTGTCAGATCCACCATGGGTAGTGCGCTACCTATGAAACCACAAGGGTGCCGTTACAATGCGGAATCGGCGGTAACCAGCCTCAGATGCCATTCTCATCAACACCTAGCCTAATCGCGTATCTTCAACGGCCAAGATTTTCCTTGGACGTAAACCACTTTTTGAAATAAGGGGCTAATCGCCGTGACCCAATTTTCCTATATAAGTATCGATGGTCCCCGTTGCTTTAGGGATCATTAGCGAATACATTTCATATAAGCACTTGACTTTATCAAAGGGCTTAACAATTTCTCTCATTTATTAATTTACACATTGAAGAAAACTCAAAAATTCACATCAAAATACGGTTTGAAAGCTTTTAGTTGTGATGAATATCCAAGTGTTTTACTCTCTAAACATCCTCGTATGCTTTGTACTCTTTCATAATTCGTCGACTATCTTTGTATAATTCGGGATCATAAGAAAAACCGTTTTCTAGCTCAACAAGTTGGTCACAGATGAAAATGACGACTTTGTTCTCGCTCGGTGACACCTTAATTCAACACGTGTGACTCCTCAAAATTCTTGTAGATTCTTCTTCCTAATGAGTTTGGCTCATTTCGACTAATTGTTTTGTGTATCAATGAGATTCTTTTTAGCAAGCAACAAGCACCTTTTTCGCAAATATTTCTTCGGCGAAATTGAGAAGTCCTCGTGCAGCCATGTTCACCGATCTCCAAACATCATAAAAGAGCACCCTCCATCTCAGCAGGTTCTCTGAAAATAAGGCTTGTCCTCAAAGTTTTCAATGTTTAATAGGTTCAGATTTCAACTCTCAAAGTAGGGTTTTCTGTCTGAAAGCAGCTCCGAACCACCTCAAGTTGGGCCTTTCGATCGCTTTGCTTCCCAAGATCCTATTATGTGTTTCATTAAAGTGGTTAAATTTTAGCAACACCGTGCATATCTTATTCTCAGTAACCCGAGTGGAACTCTTCAATGGCGGAGTACCTAAGCGAAATGATAATAATGAGGAAGCGGATTGCGTCTCACGATAGAAAGACTCGAGTGTTATGGAATTTTCTCGGGGCATTAAGCATTGGGCGAAAGGGCAGCTGCCTCAATTTGAAACTGGCCGCTCAAAAATTATGACAGACGGTTTCAGTGATCTCTGTATCGCGTTAAACAAAGTCAAAGGAATGAAGCAGGCCCTCATTGATAAAATTAACGACGGTCCTATTCTCGAAGAGTTGAATTCTAAAAATTGAGCAATTCACGAAACATTTCAACACGAAGTTTTTTACCGCATGTTCATTCAACAACTCTTATCCTCGCAACTCACTGTATAAATATTCCACCATGGATACTTTGCTTTTGCCGGGAATGTAAACTTGCTTATCTTTTCCAACTTCTCGCGCTTGTGGGCTTATATACTAGCTTATCTACTTGAATGCAGTCTATCATGGTCAGGGTTCCGCAATGACGTGGTTTTTCCAAGCCAGGTCCTTAAATAAACTCCTGTAGAGTTTTATAGCGATTATGCCGCCACTAGAGAGTCTTGGAAGAAAACATTTTAAAACCCCAAAGTCCTTATATTATGCATATTAAAATCTACTTTAGTTGTGGCGATAATCTAGCGCGACATTCTGCGATTTTAACTTGCATATGATTTTTTGAGAAAACGACTGTGAATTCAGATAGGAAACAATCTCAGTGGTTACCTATTTCATAACACTTCAATTAACATGTTTGAAATCTTGAAGATCTTCTCCAGATCAAAACATGATAGAAAGGAGAGTTTAAACCTTCTCAAGATTCTCTGGTTAACTCGTGTGAGTTGATTGCCTCTCAGTCTCTATTTATTTCTTTTTCGAATCAGGTCGCAACCCTCTGCGATCTCCTATTCTGTGGCCTTGATGCACTCCTTGCTTCCACGGTTCACAGAGTCTTCGATTAAAAAATTCAAGTTAAACTTTCTTTCAAATTCAAATTGCATAGCATCCCGTGCCATTTCAGACCCATAAATTCGGATCTCCAGATATTTCCTCAAAAAGCCCGAATTCACTTTGCCTGTCAAACCATGATATTGAATAATAAAGTGAGCTGCCAAGGATTTCCAACAGGAGAATATCCTCTAGAAGATATTGGTCTCTGTAGAAGACCTATATCCAAAATTTCTGACCACAGTCGAGACAGTTTCCAAGTCGACGGTGACAGGGGGTTTATACTGTTTGATGCCCAAGACAAAGATCACTCTCCGTTCCTGCCCTTGAACTCTTCTCCGTCTTCACTCACATCCGTCGAATGCTCCCCTACACAGCCTACCAAAGACGTACTCGGAAGTACCGAATTTTTGGTCCCGAAATTTCATGCGCAAAGCGAATTTCTAGATTTCATAGATCCTGCGCCTGCTTACCCACCTCAGTACCGTGATATCACCCCTGGAGGATGCCCGAGGTTTCCAATTTTCGGTGCTGAATGTGGGAAAGAAGATTTGCCTCCATATTCACCTGCTGCATATAAAGTTGGAGCCTGCTCCCGAAAGCTAGAGTGGCTTTCACCCTACGAAGTATCTCCCACAAGGACGTGGAAAAATGTGGTCATCGAGTTGAATTCCACTCAACTCAATGTATACTCGATGCCAAATCTGTTGGATTCGACCTTATCGAGCATCAAAAGCAATGAAATTAATCAATTGAGGCCAGTAGGTTCGATTCCGGAAACCCACCTCAACTCTATTGTTACTACAGAGCTCGATATGGAGGTACGCCGAGTATGTGACAAACTAAAACTTTTCGAACTCGCAATACCACTCACTTTAGAGCAGCTGGCCTTTTATGACCAAACAAATGGCGGCTTCTCCCTGGTTGTGGCGCATAAGGTTCTTAAAGCCTGCAAGCAAAAAAAATTGCTACGCTCTTATTCCTTGCAGTATGCTAAGATAGGCTTAGCTACTGATTACACCAAGAAACAAAATGTCTTGAGGCTTCGTTTGGAGAATGAACAGTTTCTTCTTTGTTTCTCGTCGACTCAGGAGTTAATAGATTGGAATCTTGCATTATCGATTGGCAAAGACGTGTCATTGGATTTGACTGAGAGAGAGATTCCAAAGTACAGGACGGTTCCAAGAAGAAGGTCTCAAATTCATGGCCAAAATACACCTTTCTTCAACGATGTGGTTACGCGGCGCATGAGGTCTCGCTCTGAACCTTTGGTCGAAAATTCAAGCAGTACTAGATTGAAGGAAAGATTTTCCAGATTTAAAACAAGAATAGTGGCCCCCACTGCCCTGAACTCTAAATCAATCAAAGCAATCAAGGTGCCCCAAGAAAGAAGCAACTTAAGGAAGCCTTCTTCCATGGCATCTATAGTTACACACCACAACTGTGATCAATATCGCAAAAGATCACTTTCAAATGCAAATTCTGCTACTTTCACCATTAGTTCAGAAGATGAATTTCTTAATGGAGAATCCGACATGCCTCACGAAAGAGATTCGGAAGATATCGAAGGGTATATACAAAATATGAGTGACACCCGCGGCTCTGATGAAGATGATGAGATTGAAAATGACTTTGATGAATTTCTCGGTCTGAGATTCACTGATGAGCCTTCGGGTGGACGGGATACGACCGGTGATGAAAAGTGGGCGCCCACTGTGAAGTTTGAGAGCCAGAGGCAGTATTTGAGAAATTGCGTCAAATGTATCCGCCCGCTTGGATTTGATGATAGTTGGGTCAATAAACCTCTTGTTAAACCAACGACTATGACGCCCTTGACGACTATGTACGTCAGGACTCAATATCAAATGCGGGACTCTAGCTTCTCCTCTCTCAGTGACTTGGGTGATGAATTATTCCCTTCTAAAATAAGACGGAAAGAAGGGGGGCAGAAAGCTCTATTAGATCTTCTTGACACCTCTTTGGCAAGAATACCGCATCACAATTTGAAAGGATATAGTGTTGGGCAGCATTCGCTTATTCCTAAAGTATTGTGAATAAGCAAAAAATTGTTAGTTGTTATTGTTAAATAACGCTGTGTAATGTTGTATAATTTTAAATATTAACTGCCAAGTCTTCCCTCCACCTTTCTCCTTTTGAGTTCGAGAGCACGATCTTCAAACGCTTTCATCATAACTTTGGTCACCTTGTCATGAAATAGGAAAGAAACGGTGTTATAGAGAGGATTCTTAAATTTGTATTTCAAGCAGAAATCAACTATGGTTGATTTTTCACTGGTGTAATTGCTTCTCACTTCTTTAAATTTCCATTCGTTGTGTAAATATTCAAATAACAGTATTGTGGCAGATTCAACAATAAGCAGTTCGTTTTTTATACATTTTAGCTTGCAGACGAATTTTTCATCATACTCATTCCAGCCCACTCTCAACCCGGCCATAGTTGGAAGGCCTGTCTTTTCATCGTATTCATTGACAAATGATCTCGTAACAAACGGAACGAAATCTTCATATTTCGTGACATCTGCTACTACACGATATAGAAGGCTCGATGGCACATTAATTTTTTTCGTGATTTTGTGAGTCTTATCTTCTCCATTGAACAGCAGCCCTAAAGTTAGGAACTTTCGTCTTTGTGCTGCGTGATGTAAACGTGGTCTAACGCCAAGCATGATCTTGGATGGAAGTAGTTTTGTTCTGTTTCAACAAGGCTCGATGCAGGCAAAAGAATTCTAAAAGATACTCTACTTAAAAAATTCGCTGATGATATGTACGAAACTTTATTGTTACTGATCTTTGATTGAATGAAGTACAGATAATACTAATTAAGCACGAACGTAAATGGCTTGTTTAGAGTGTTTGACGACTGGCTTGATGACACCTTCTCTCTCCAAGTGTCTCAAAGCAACCCTAGCCATAGAACCACCAATCTTCAATCTGTCAACCAAGACAGAAACAGACACATACTTGAAACCTGGAACTTCCTTCATAATTCTGTCGTACTTTTCTTGGTCCAAAACAACAAGATGCTGGGCCTTGTCCTTGACCTTACCCTTGTTCCACTTCTTCTTACCCTTCTTACCACCGGCCAAAGCGGCGGCGGCCTTAGCGGCCTTAGTTTGTTGAATCTTTGGAGCCATCTAAATGGTTAGTGTTCATTGCTTCATAGTACAGGGCTTTAAAGAAAATAGATAATTCGCAGGCAACAACAGAAAGTACTAACAGACAGTGAATACTAATAATACGAACGTCACAAGATTAAGCTTCACTCTTTAAAATGACTCGATACACAATTCTTGGAGCTTCCATGACTCATTTATAGACATTGAAATTGTGCCGCGAGTATTTTGATTCTCTTGATTTCCTGAGAGATATTCCTGCGGAATATTCTTGTATGTGTTCCTGTGATTGTTCCTGTGATTGTTTCTGTAATTGTTCCTGTGATGAATTCCTTAATAGTTTAAAGCTGTTTAAGCTGATTAAAACATACTTTGATTCAAAAGTTCGATATAGTTCAAGAAAGAGATTACGAGTCAAACTTTTCTTCTTTTTTTTCCGCAACGGAGACTGCGTCCAGTTCATCACGTGTTTAAGTTGGGTATTATGGAATGCGAAGCGAAGAGCGCTCGCAAGAAGTGTGTACAGTCGTATCACGAGACAACGAGACCTTTGGGGCATGAGCCCTAGTGTTCAGAAATCAGCGAAAATAAGTCGTGACCATACGCCCCAGCCTGCAAGCACGAAATGGCCAAGAGAGGTGCCGAAGAGCAAATCACGAAAGACGGTACGGCAAGAGGATCTCATGAAAATGAAAATAGCACCCCAATATTTGCATCATCTGATGTTTTAGCGAGAAGGAAAATATTGAAACCACGAGGCAAAATGTTCAATCTCCAAACCAAACCGAGCCCGGGTGTTTGTGAAAATGATCCTGATAGTATCGAGAGAGAAGAGAAGCTTAAAGCTTTGGGCATCTCATTCTCAAACTCGGTCAAGAAGGTTAATGTGGACGAAGGCGTCGCTGATTTTAGACCACTTGTGAACAAGTACATCAGATACTACCAAGAAATTGAGAGTGGCTCGAGGCCTAAGCCAATAGGCGCAACTTCCAATTTTGAGCCTGCAGGCCAGAAAATTGGCTCATTCAATTCGTCGTCACACCTATTTCAGTCATCAACAATCCCAACGAAAGAACCTATCGCTCAAGTTTCACAAAGCAGAGGCACGAGCGAAAGCGATGATGATCCCGACGAAGGCAGTTCAAAAAACGTCAAGATTCAGGGTCCTCAATTCAATCTAAGTACAAAACCTACGACGAATCAATCTCCCTTCACATTCGAAGCGAGACCAGCATCAAAAATGGTGGAGTTAGACTCTGGCTCTGAGATCGAGATGAAGGGCCCAACATTCACTTTCAACAAGCAAATTCAGGACCCTGTTTTCAAGCTTTCAGGTAAGGAAATGAAAGCAAAGGATGAATTGGCAAATCAAATTAATAATGCAAAATCAGGCGCTTTCTCTTTCGGATCCAACATAACAAGGTTCAATACCGAAGATGAAAAAAATTCAATTCCCGATACTAATATAGCATCAAGTTTTAGTGATAGTAGAGGCCAGAAAGAGATAGCTGTTGGAAATATGTCCAGTACATTTCTGGCACCTACATCATTTGAATTTGGCCTGCAACAGTCAAAATCAAAGGACACCAAAGAAGGGGCGCCAATCTTTTCTTTTAATGATGGTAGTCACCAAACGGCAATAGGCATCAAAGGCAATTTTGGAACTCACGAACACGGAAATGATAACAGTAAGCCTCTGTTTAGCGTTAATTCGGCGTCAAAAAGTACAGAGAGTAAAGCGAATTATAATTCCGGTAACAATTCTGCCAATCGAGCTTCTGGAAGTGACAACCCTACTAATATTTGCGACTCAGTGCCAAGTGCTTTCAATTCTACCACTGGTTTGCAAAACACCATTGTTCAAGCTCCAACTCTAAAAGATGTTACTTCTTCGGGAAATAATATGCGATCGGCTACTGATACGGAAACGGCTGGTGATTTGGAAGATAACCCAAACATCGAATTCGACGCAGTTGCATCACTAAACAATGAGAAATTAGACACAGCAACAGGTGAAGAATCCGAAACGGTTGTATTCCAGCGGAAGACGAAACTTATGTCCTTTAATCCTGATGATAAGGAAAATATCTACAAAACCTTGGGCAAAGGTGAGCTTAAGGTTTTGCACTCGGACGAAAAAGGCACAAGCAGAATATTAATCAGGGCTGACGGAAGCCTCAGAGTTCTCTTAAATGTGTCTATCATAAGAAATATGTCCTACTCTGCCATAGGGAACGGATCCTTTGTTAGAGTTCCTGTTGCCAATGAGAATAAGATTGATACTTACGTACTCAAAGTGAGGACTGCAGAAGATGGTCAAGAACTCTGCAAGGTTTTGAATGATTTGAAATCTCGCTAATCCATTATCGGGGGCAAATTTTGCCGGATATTCCGCGTCAGTATGTGCAAGAGAAGCCTTTTGAGATAGCCGAGAGAAATTGGGTAACTTGAGAGCGTATGACACACGTTTCAAATCGTTGAAAATATAGATAGGAATCGAAAAACAATTTAAGGTCTTTGTTCGAATACTTGAAGTCTATTGTTTTTTGAGCTCTTGACTACGGAACATTGAAAGCCCCGAGCAAATGTATGGGCAACCTTCGCCATGAATCCAGCACAAGACCTTCAGACCTTTGAATGTAATGGATGTACAGTTTGTGAAGGTTTGTCTCCCGCTTGCGATTTCAAGTGAGCCCTCTTAAAGCTTCTTGTGGGGTACGCAATGAGGGCTGTATCTACTGTAGACGTCGACTGCAAACTTCTTTTATAGTCCAGTCATTTGATGAAAGAGACATATGTCATTACGAGACCCGAAGTGACGTAAATATTTGGCTTGTATTACCTACTCATTTGATTCTCTGATTGCTTAAAGGCAGAAATACAGACATTTCAGAATCTTTGCGGAGGACAATTATAATCGCACTACATTGAAGGAACCTTCGTAGAAGGTAATAGAATGCTGATTGAGAACGTTAGTCGCTTTTACCATCTATGTGTGGCATTCAAGACGAATTTCGTTCTCACACCCTCACTTGCTGGTTTATGCTAATTAACGTTTATCAATTTGAATTCTAGGTATGTACAAGAAAGCATGGTTTACCATGATCATTACTTCGCATCATCCTTAAGGTTGAAGAATTTGCCAAGCATTTTTCCTATTCTATGCAATTTAGAAGGATGCAAGTCTTTTTCGTCAAATGACTCAACTGCCTCCTCGTCAGTCTCCAATTTCCAATCACCATGTGTGCGCTTTGCATTTTTATCGTTAAATGCATCCGCAAGAGCTTCAAATAATGCAGTTTGTACGGGAGTCTGAGGAACTAGAGTTTTGACATTCAAAATGACTTCCATATCGCCACGATTATTCATGTTGCGGTTTATTGGCACACCTTTTTCGGGAATAGTGAGCTTTTTCCCATTTTGAACGCCAGGTCTCACCTTGAGCTTGATATTTTGGCCATCGATAGTTGGTACGACAATTTCTCCGCCTAGTGCAGCTGTAGTCGTTAAAATGTCAAAGTTAAGAATAATTTTGCTGTTGGACCGCTGAAATACTTCATCATTTTGAACATTAACTCGAACAATAAGATCTCCCTTTCTAGACTTATTGTGGGCATCTTGAGTTATGAATGGTGCGTCTCCAGCCCCTTGAATACGGACTCTTGACCCATCAGCAATTCCGCTTGGTAAATCAACTGATGTTGATCTTGGTACTTCTTCGACTCCTGCACCATGACAATTTGAGCACTGATCACTTTTTTTAATACTAACTCCTGTTCCATGACAAGTGTTACAGGTAGAAGCCATTTGAAATCCTCCAATTATGTGAGTGCTTTGACCTGTTCCGTGGCACGTAGGGCAAGTACTTTTCTTTTTTCCAACCTTCAAACCTGATCCTGAGCAAGTATGACAGGAATCCACGGCCTTGTAATTCACATCAATCTTCGTTCCGAAGATAGCATCTTTGAATTTTATTGATTTGAGAACCTCAATGTTGTCGCCCACATGCTCTGTCACGAATTGTGCTCTGCTATTACTCCCTCCCCTTGCGCCCCCATTGAATGCTTGCTTGAACAAGTCTTCAAAATCAAAACCCATTCCATTAAAAGGATCACCCTGACCGCCAAAGGGATTTCCAGTGTTTTGATAAGGGTTTCCCTTTGTGAACGGATTGGAGTTACCGCTTGCGTCAAAGGCTGCTCCACCGAATTGATCATATTGAGCTCGTTTTTCCTTGTCGCTCAATAATTCATAAGATTCCTGGATTTTATGGAACTCCTTCTCTGCTCCTTTTTCTTTATTAACATCAGGGTGGTGCTTTTTAACAAGTTGATAATAAGCCTTTTTGATATCAGATGCACTTGCACTTTTATTTACTCCTAAAACATTGTATGGGTTGAAATCAATTGGCCGCGAGTTCGTTGAGCGAAAATTCCTCGAGCCCAATTTCTGAATCAAAAAAATTCTCTTAAGACCATACGATTTTCCTGAGAGGCGTATCATTGTGGTTGGAACTACAAGGTAACTAGGAGAATTGAATCTCATATATTCGAGAAATTTTCTAGAAGATACGCAGTAGTCACGTGTTCACTCTCGCATCGAATCTGGATCAAGCAAATTTTCCCAATTACTATTGCCATATTTTCTGAATAAAACATGAACCGAGAGGTACTCAAAAGGTTTTGTCCCAAGACTCCAATTTCATCGTACCATGCTCTTGGAAGTTCATATGCATCTTGAGAGCGTCCTTTAAAATGTGAGGCTCATGCAACGAAGTTGCCTTTCTCGCATTAAAGCAAGCTCTGTCAAAGTAATCTTTCAACTGATCCTTGTAATCTGGGTGTGCACATTTGTTAATGATTTCTATGGCTCTTTCCCTAGGAGCCATCCCTCTCAAATCTGCTAAGCCTTGTTCAGTCACAATGATGTCTAAGTCGTGCTCAGTTTGATCAACATGTGGGGCGAAAGGAACTACACAAGAAAGTCCCGTTGGATCGGATCTTGAAGGTCTGGCTGATGGAGTATGCATAATGGACAATTTAGCATTTCTCAAAAAGTCACCTGAACCTCCTAATCCGTTCAACATTCTGGATCCCATTACATTTGTGGAATTGGCATGAGCATAAATATCAACTTCCACAGGAGTGTTCATTGCAATGACACCTAGTCTTCTTATGATTTCAGGGGAGTTAGATACCACTTGTGATCTTAAGCACAACTTTTTGGAAAACTCATCCCAGTTAGCATCAAATCTGTCGAATCCAGCCTCTGTCAATCTAATAGACGTGGCAGTAGCAAAGTCTAATGATCCAGAATCGAAAAAGTCAAGAAAAGAGTCTTGCAAGACCTCAGTCCAGACATTTAAGTTTTTGAATTTTGACCCTGCTAATCCTTCTACCACAGCATTGGCAATGTTTCCTATTCCGGATTGAAGAGGCAATAAGTTGTCTGGCAATCTTCCCATTTTAACCTCATGTTCAAAAAAATCGACAAGGTTGGATCCTATTTTTTTCGAAGTGGAGTCGGAGGGAGTATTTGGTGGAACCTTATCTCTGGTAGTAGATTCGACAATTGCCACAACTTTAGATGGGTCCACTGGAATGGAGGTAACACCAACACGGTAATCGCAAGTTGTATGCGGGTAAGGCTGCCTGTGAGGAGGATTCACTGGCATATCGATGTCATGCATTCCTTCAAAAGAAGGTGTCTTAGTGTTTACTTCAATTATAATTTTGTCTGAAACAGAGATCATTTCAGGTGAAGCACCCACAGCGGGCCCTGGAATAATTGATCCATCTTCAGCAATAGCTGTAGCTTCAATTATAGTATAGTCAAGCAAATCGTTTTCCTTTTCCTTGGTGTAGAATCCGTAAGTCAAGTCTTGAGGAAACATGGATAAATGCTTGTCAAAAAACATGGTTCTTCCGTCATTAATAGCTTTAGCGATAGGTTTGCCGACCTGATGCGGCGACCTACGCAAAATCATAGAGTTTTCAGCCCATCTTGACTCCTCTGGTCCTGCGGATGCCCCGACAAACAAATTGAAAGCAAATTTACCTTGTAAATTGTTTTGCTCCACATGGTCGACTAAGGCTTTGGGGACAACTTTTGGAGCTCCAACACCAGTAAATCCGGACCATCCAAGATATTGGCCATGCTTGAAGAGCTCAACACATTCTTCGGGCTTTCTCAATTTTGACAAATATGGAGCATACTTAACTCGTTGCCTCAAAAGTGCTGACATGTTGAAGTATTGGCGAATTAAATTTGGGCCGGTAAATTCGTGAAGTAGGAGTAGAAACGCCGACCATCTAAATACAATGAAATTCCGCGGGGGCGGGGTGTGGGCGTCCAAAAAAAACTGCTGCCCAAAATACCTCGATTGTTGGCCAAAAAATTGAAAAGCCAGTGCACAAACTCAAAAATTTTAGCAAAACATTATTGACAAAATATAATTTTGATCCGGGAAAGTTATCTTCAATCGAGAAATAAACTAAGCTTTGCTAGTTGCATCTAATTTAGTGAATTTTCCCTTATGCAAGAAAATAATCTATGTGTAGCAGCACAACTGTGAAATCGTGATGCTCCACTAATGGCCAATTAAAATAGTTGATTAGCTATTTTTTGGCCTCAAGCATTTTTAAAGAGAATGTCACAAATAACAATTTGTTAAGTTTACAAATTAGCTGTAGCGGACTTCGAAGTACGATTTCGGACATAAGCAATTGAACATGAATGTAGTAAAGTGTTGCTGTGCTTCTAACGCAGAGCCTTGAAATTATGGCCTGTCTTACAGAATCATGTCAGGGACATTAACTTGGGATATCTGATGGTGCAGAGGCAGTGGAAAGCAGTTCTTACCCACCGCATGGTTTACAAGGTGAAACGTATCTCAATTCATACATAAATCGAATAATTGAGCTCGAATTTGACTCTGGTTTAGTATAGCTGTGCATCAAAATATGAATGATTCTGTAAAATCATCCGAATAAATGTTGCGACTCATTTACTCAACCTGAAATCGATTACACTCCATGAACTTGAACAGTTAAAAATCTCTGCAGAAATTTCTGCAAATTCGGATCTGATCACGCGTGTTTCGTTATCAATAATATTGCCACGCAAAAATACCAGGACTGAAAAGTGATTTTACGGAGTGAAATATCCGGTACTCTGTCAGTCACCAGTGCGACCTATAGAGAACGGAGACTAAATCAAGCAAATCTTTGCTCTATGCTTACTATATAATTTCCTAGGTATATACCTGATCTCTTTTTCCCACACGACTATTCCCAGATGCTCCATACCCGTTTCCTCCATCAGAAAAGCGTGGGTACGGCTTCCAGTATCCGTTCACACCTCGAGTTATCATTGCAATGAACAGATATTCAAAAAAGATCAATTCTAGCTGCAGCATCGTTTCAAAAATCTGCGTAAATCTTCTCTCTCAAGCGGTAGTAATTGCTCTCAATCTCTCGCTGAATAATGTCTTGCTCAATTGTAGAGTCTTCTTCGGGGCTATAGCTTAGAGGGTCATATTCATTCTCAACAATTTCAGTCATGAAGATCTCTTCGTCGCTATCGCTGGGTACTGAGTCAAAGCGTGATTTGTATTGATCACACTCTTCATCTTCGTCGGCATGCACGTCGGATTGGCGCACCGATGCTGGCATAGAATCGATAATTGAATTAATTTTCTCCAAATCCTTCATTTCATTTACAACGGGGCCAATCAAATCTAGGTCATCGTCAAATGAACCTGAGTTGTAAGCAAAAATTAACCCTCGCGTACAATCTTCTGACCCTTGTGGACCATCGAGTACCTTCTGTGTACAATTGATACATGGCTCACTAACCTCCTCAAGATCCCTTTCTGATATAGATGATGATAGAGGGAACGATTGCTTCCCTTGGGGGCTTTGCTTTGGGTTTTGATGAATCATTTTCTTGAACTTGGATGTCACATTCTTTTTGCGGTCTTTAGCCACCTCTTTTTCTAACTTATGAAACTCATCAGTTTCAATGAGTCGCGTTTTGTCATTCAGAAGTAAATTTGAGTCTTTATGTTCAGAGTCATCGAGGTATCCACCACTCACGACTGAATTAACTTGGTGTGAGCTCTCATTTGCAGTCCCGTTCGCTTCAATGAGTCTTGAAGATTTGAAGCGACTATTTTTGGAATTTCTGTTTGTTGCTTTAGCATTGAACTCTTCAACAGCATTGGGATTTGAAAATGCGGCTGATATTTCGGCATTGTAAGGTTTTTCGATTATATCTCTTGTGACTTCTTTACTAAGGCAGGGAGATGAGGACTCCGCTGGGGTTTTATTTCTTTCCGATGAAGCAATAGATGAAAATTTAGAGTCAGAGCGATTATTCATGATTAAATTCTCTTTGAAACGCAGAATGGATTGCTTTTCATATTCTACATCACGTAAAAGTCTTCCAACATTCTCCACCTCTTTTACCTCAATTTCTTCTTTGAAATGGACCCTCTTTTCAACTTTCGAAAGTATGCTTTGCTTCTTTTTTGCTCTTAAATCTTCAATTTCCTTCCATAGACGATCATGATGCTTTGAAGAGTAAGGAAGAAGAGAGAACTGTTCGTTCAAGTCAGATTCAGGTTCGCTAGCATCATCATTTGAATCTTGAGAACTACAATCAGCATTATCCTCTTCTTCTTCTTCTTCTTCTTCTTCTTCTTCTCCCATATTCTCCTCCAGGCATATTTCATTTGCTATGACTTCAAGCTGTAACAAATTGTGCTTTTCTGTGTTTCGATCTACCTTGGGTGATGAAGTCTCCTCATCTGCTCCACAAATGTAAGCAAAGTTCGACTCGTGACAATATTTGGCGGCACTACTGGTGACTGATTGAGTGTTGGTACCGTAATCTGAATCCCAGATTTCCATGTCCTTCAAAAGCTCTCTAATCTGTAAAGATTGCAGATTCTCGACTTCCTTATTCCTTAAATCAATTTGCGGGCTTCGATTGTCGTTCATCAGACCTGATCTGGCAGTAAAAGGTTCGTCATTCAATTTCGCTCCTATTAAATTACCATCTTCATCCAAGATTTCTTGAATGTCGACGATCGGCAAAATTTCACTGCTAATATTGCGCTCCTCAGCTTGCGCTCGAAATAAATCTTCCAAGCTTCGTAAATCGTTCAAAGTTTTCCTAACTTCCTTAATATTAGCACCAATATGATCTTTTTCAATTGAGATGCATTTCATTTTTCTTTTATAGAAATCTATGGCTTCTTTTCGAGACTTTTGAGCCCAGAGCCCATCACCAAGCTCAATAAGAACACTCTTTGAAGCAGCTTTCACACTTTCAGCAAGTAAGGCAGCATTCTTGCTCGCATCTTGGGTTTTTGTTTCGGAAAACTCCAAATTAGTCAGCAAAATTTGTAGAGTGTTTTCCAAACTTTGCGAGAATTTTGCAAAACTTTGCTCCATGATTGCCAGTTGGGTAGGAGAAGACAAAACGATTCGCGTAAAATTTCAGTTCCGCATTTAACATTAAATTCAAGACTACAATGTTTTAGATTGATAGGTCTTGGACAGATCTATCTCTAGTCAACCCTCACTAATTTTCCGAGCCTCTACCTAAAACGTCCTAATATTCTATTGCAATCACGCCCTTCAGAGCACGGCGAAAGAAAAATTACCCAGTGTCTACTCATTTGTCTAAGAATCAGTTCATAAGAAAATACGTTGGGGCTTGATTCATCAAATCCTTTGAGTTTCAAGTCTTTTCTTTATGTAGCTCAAATTGAAATAAGCTAAGTTTTACGTCTTTGAAGTGTTTTTAGCTAGATCTTTTTTTTCTGATCTTTGAGTGGGCCGTGATTTCTGTACAATTGTGCTTTTTGGTGGATGCGCCTCAAAGCAACAATTCGAGCCTCGTCAGAGTGAAATAAACAACAACAACCGATATTAATTGTATTCTTTACTTTATAAATTTGCATAGTGAAACTGTTGAGCTGATCTACCAATACTTTCGTGTGAACGAAAGTAAGGTGGTTAATTTTTGCTGGCCAATGACCAGCCGGGAGCTTTCTAACGAGGCAGTTCGAGAAAATTGCGCGTGCTCCGAATTTTTACTACGCATAATGGCTCCATCCCAATTAGAGATAAAGGTCAAGGCCTTGCAAAGGCTATTGAAAGAGAAAGAATTGTATTTGAGGGAAATTAGAGAACAAAGAGAGCTTCTTGATAGCATGAGGTCAGTCAATTCAGATGATTATGAGGTAAAAAAACAAACAGAAGTTCTTGGTGAGGCGAAGCGAATGATTCCCGAACTCGAGAGAAAAATACAAGATTTCAAAAATTCACTTTCCAGCTTTTTGGAAAGTTATGTTGGTGACGAAGATACAACGACTGCATCGAAACTAATCATGTAGCCAAATTACACAAATGGTACAAATTTATAATTAATCCATATACTCCTCCGCTTGGCCCCTAGAGGCATTGCTAACGGATTGTTCTTCCTTTTCTTCTAAATTATCATAGTAATCTTTCCGCTCAACCCATCTCTCGTGAATGTCCGCCACATCTTCTACAGAACCACTGTTTCGAATTGCCTGACTCCATACCAGATCGCCACCTATTTCAGTGCTTCCAAAGGAGTAACCTATAGCTTTATCTATGCAGCGGAGCAAACTTATCATAGTCTTTTTGTTTTCTATCGCAAGGACTTCGAATGAAACCAAATTGAAATCCTCAACAATTTCAGCGATCATCTCTGTTAGACGAACAAAATTTTGACCTAGTACCAGAGGCGACTCTTTGTAAAGATGAGCCCTTAGGTATTTTAAATCCTGAACTTCAGTATAGTAGTCAAGTCTCATGTCTAGATCTCCGTACGACAGAAGCATATCAATTTTTGATAAAACATTGATATGCGGAAGATCTAGTTGTAGCATTGAGCGCAAGCTTAGCAATAAGACTGATATATACAGAGAAGGGCTCGTTAAATAAACAGAATCGACCAACAGAATGACGCAAAGCCTAGCATCAAAAATTTTGCTGAGACGGTGGAAAATTTTAAAAAAAGACTCATGATGTGTGAAGAGCTCAACTTGACCAGGACAATCAAACAACAAGTAACTATCCTTACCTAATTCGTGCCATTGTTGCAAGAAAGTTTCCATGGAGTTTTCACACAAACTTTCGAGCGCATACATAAGCCCTCCATTTGGTCCTAGGTTTTGCGCCTCCATGATCTCCTCTAAAGTAATGAAATCTCGGATGTTAAATGCACATGCTGGGTATTGAAGATTCCCATTTGCAGGGTCTAGATTAATGATTGAGCATTTCCGACCTATTGCTGAAAGAAACTGGTACATTCCATAACAATATGTGGACTTCCCCGAGCCAGGCGGGCCGATCACTACCTGACCGAACATGGTTGTTTGTGTACGTTACATAAGGTTTCGTTGCATTTGAAGTGTGGTGCGCGCTTGACTGGAGGCGAAAGGTGCCACCGACAACCTAACTACACACTTGCCAGACATGACAACCCTTAGCAACGAGACATCGTTCTTGCAAAAGAATGTCACAGTATCACCACTAGTTTTATTATCGGTTGCAGATCACTATGATAGAGTTGCCAAAGATTCGAAGAAGAGAGTTGTTGGAGTGCTCTTGGGAGACAAATCTAGCGATCTCATAAAGGTCACAAATTCATTTGCTATTCCTTTTGAAGAAGATGAAAAGAACCCATCTGTTTGGTTTTTGGACCATAATTATATCGAATCTATGTGTGAAATGTTTAAGAAGATCAATGCCAAGGAAAAATTGATTGGCTGGTACCATTCAGGTCCTAAACTCAAGGCTTCAGATTTGAAAATAAATGATGTTTTCGGAAGGTACACGAATAATCCATTGTTGGTTATTGTTGACGTGCAACCTCGCCCGGTAGGGATTCCTACAGATGCCTATTTTGCCATGGATGATATAAAGCATGATGGCTCGAAGGCAGAGAGAACTTTTGTGCATGTGCCATCATTCATCGAGGCAGAAGAGGCAGAAGAAATTGGTGTTGAACATTTGTTGAGAGATATAAGAGACCATGCTGCAGGAAATTTGTCTTTGAAAGTAACTGAGAATTATCAATCTTTGTTGGGATTACATCAGAAATTGAGGAATATCTCTGGATACCTCGAGAAAGTGAAAGAAAAAAAGCTTCCTATTAACCACTCAATATTGGGAAAGCTACAAAATGTTTTCAACTTATTACCAAATCTAGCTTACGGGTCAGGTGAAACCGAAAGAACCTTCAATAGAAGCGCGGTCGACAGCGCTGAGAATTCTTCTTATGCGCTTGCAACTGCGTTCACTGTCAAGACTAATGACGAATTGATGATGGTATATATAAGCACACTTGTCAGATCTATTATTGCATTTCATGATTTAATCGAAAATAAGTTAGAGAATAAGAAATCTAACGAGGCAAAATTGAGTTCTGCAGGTGCTTGATATGACCAATTTTTTTGGGAGTCGCGATATTTCAAAACCATTACATAGTCGTGTATTTTTGTCATAAACTAACATCTAGAGTAATAGCAGACACCTACCTCCACGAAATGTCTCAAAAATTGATCGGCTTCTCAAAACTCAACTATGTTAAAAATTTCAATTTCTTTTTTTCCAACTTGAAGAAAGACTTATTTCTAGACCAAAATTTTATCTCGAATGTCACTTTAATCCGGAAGAGTAACTCTGGCGCCTTTCTAATGAGACGTTATCAGACCAAACTTCAAACCTTGAAAACTACGGGAGCTTGCAGTACTGGAGAAAGAAAACTATCTAAGTTCACGGGAAGAAGTTCTGCATATCAAGAGTCAGATACCCTTGCGACTCGTCGAAAGGGCAATGTTTCGTTGAAAGAATATAAGCCCAGCCCGTTCAAGATAGTCCCTAAAAAGATCAATAATCGACTAAATGAAAAGATCAGTCCGAAAAAGTCAATTGGTCACTACTTGAAACTTACAAAGCCAAACCTCACCATATTGGTCACTTTGAGCTCAATCTGTTCTTACGCGATATCTCCTAATTCTCTATCAGTGGCCGAATTAGTGTACCTCACCATAGGCACTGCGTTATGTTCGGGCTCCGCAAATGCCATAAATATGGGTCGTGAGCCCGAATTTGATAAAAGAATGCATCGAACATCCTTAAGGCCCGTTGTTACTGGAAAAATAACGCCGAGACAAGCATACATATTCGCTAGTATGTGTGGACTACTTGGAACATCAATTCTCTACACGGGTGTTAATGAGGTGGTTGCGATTCTTGGTCTTGCAAATATCATTTTGTATGGATGGATCTATACATCGCTCAAACGCCGATCTATTATCAACACATGGGTCGGAGCAATAGTGGGCGCCATACCTCCGCTCATGGGATGGGCGGCATCTACATCATTATCTCACCCAGGCGGATGGTGCCTAGCTGCATTGCTATATGCGTGGCAATTCCCTCATTTTAACTCTTTGTCTCATAATATCGCGGATCAATACAAAAAAGCCGGCTATGTCATGACAGCCGCAGAAGATCCGAAACTTAATGCCAGGGTTGCTTTAAGATACTCTCTATTGATGTTCCCCATCTGTTTTTGCATGAGCTATTTTGGAGTCACCGATTGGGTGTTCACCGTTGATTCCAGTTTAGCTAATTTCTGGCTCACGTTACTTGCCTTTCGATTTTGGCGACAACAAAGAGCAAACTATAAATCGCCTGGTTTTCCCACCTCAGAGGGGATCACTGCTGCGAATGTTCAAGCTCGCAAGTTATTTTGGTGCTCTGTCTGGCAACTTCCTGTTGTTTTAGTACTAGCGATGCTTCACAAGAAAAATCAATGGGACCGCTTGTGGAAGTATTTCGGCATGGAGCGAGAGTGCCTGCACGAAGGGAGAATCAACTTGTAAATAGAGTACAGTGTTTTTCGAAACTATTCAAATTAGTGCCAAAAATATTCAAACTAGTGCGACAAAATGATTCAAACTATTGCGACAAATGTTTCGAACCAGAACACTACGCAAATTTGGTCTGAAAGTTAGCGCGAAGGGGTACGAAACCTTTTGTCGCGGTGGTTTGAAAGATTTCACAGCATTAGTTTGAACACTTCTGGAAAACTGTAACGCATGAATTAAAATAACTTTTTACCTCGATCATCATTTAATCTCCAAAAAATACGTGTTAAGTCTTTTTCAAGATAAATCAAACTGGCATGGTAAAAAGGTTCGAGTTGCACCCAAAAATTTCAATAAAACATTAGATACGAAAAGTTCCAACGGCACCCTAAAAATTAAATAAGACATTCCACACAAATATAATAATTAGATTTAAAAAGTTCCAATTGCACCCAAAAAATTAAATGAGACATTAGATTTAATAAGTAATTATCTCCAATTCACACACAACCTTAAAAAGATATTGCGAAAATTGAAATCCAAATGCTTTAGATACGATTCGTGACTTTTGCATATTGCGACAACAGCGAGATTCATCCAAAAATCAATATCCCGTTACCCAATTCCCCACAACTTTGAATATTTTTGAGAGAATTGTTATCGAAGTACGACTGTTCGTAATTATTATGTATTGAGTAAGCTGGGTCTCATCGATAGATACTTCAGAAAGAACTTGTGCGTCTCCAATAAGAAAAGCCTGATCAAACTTTTTCGAATTTCAAAAGAACAACACGGAAAGTTACCATGAAGCAGTAGCATATCTTCCGTGCCATTGCAATCTGCAGATTCTCTGCCGAACTTCAACAAGTAGTTTTAGAACAAAGGCTGGGATAACAACTGACAACGAATTAATAAAAAGCCCACTAAACGTCTTAGCTGTGAGTAAAGAAACGAAAATATGTTAGTCACTCCAAGGTTGTGGGTTCCCGATCCAGATTTGTCAGAAATGGCTCCTTGCAAAAATTAGATTGGCTCGCATCGAATGTGCTTTATTATTTTTCGTTTTGTTTTCACATAGCTGAAATATAAACAAAGTGAACAATCTGGCCTTGAAAGCGCATGTATCTAGCGCCGTAGTATAATATTTCAAACCAGAACACTACGCAAAATTAGTCTGAAAGTTAGCGCGAAGGGGTACGAAACCTTTTTGTCGTGGTGGTTTGAAAGATTTCACAGCATTAGTTTGAACACTTCTGGAAATACTGTACTAAATGCGAATGAGATCTTTCCACAATTTGGAAAAAAAACGGAAATGAAATAAAGTTGCCATACCTGTCGTGGGAGGGATGGAAATATATCATTCATGCAGCGGAGAATTCAAAACTTGTTTCCCATTCGATTTTGACTTTTTCGGAGGACGAAGACAAAATTTATCTTTAAACATATCAAGAGTTGAAAAACTTGGTCCACGAAATCAATGACCATAACTTTGAACTGTTATGTTTTCGATGTTCATGTCTACTACATGTGGCTTAAAATATGATGTATTGTAAAGGGTAAAATTAGCTTCCTTTCACACGGGGATAAAAGAATAGTTGCAGAAAGCCAATGGAGACGGAGGAATGGTCTCACAACATTATCTATGTAGTTGTGGGCCTCGTTTTAGTAGATTAGTTACCATAACTTCTTAACTTGCGAACTCACTAGCTGCGATCTCCTTGAACCAGTTAATAATTAGGCAACGATACTTTTTACCTGGCTATATTATCCCACACCTGGTGGTTTTGAGATATCCAAAAGTAGGTTATCCGATAACTTGTTTTCGAGCTGTATCGATCCCTTAAAGCCATGAATATAGCGGAAGCATATTTTCATGAAACCGAAACATTACAAACGTGTTACAGTTCTTTAAAATTTTCGTTTGATATGAGGGCCAACGAATTTTAACTAAACAAGGTCCATGACGAGGTATCCTCTCGCATAAAAGGATCTTGTCTTCAACCGACTGGTCCTATATGGTGAGTTGTGTAAAAATGGCGGTGGTGAGTAGGTGACATTTCAGAGGTTCTAGGCAGCAGTCGCCTCCTGTGAGAGTACTTACTACGTTTGGTCATTGGATTAGATGTCGCATTTTGTATATGAACTGGAATAAATTATCAGTTATCATTATAAAAAAAAATCTGTCTTCAGTTGTCTGGTTTTACGGTCAGAAATCCCTTTATCAAAGAATAAATCACACAGTGAAACTTCTTGTGCAGCATGTGTGTGGCCACTACTTGAATGCCCCACGGACTTTCATCTCTTCGCCCGCGTTTGAAGCGTTCAGTATAACCAAATTTTTTAGTATTATTCACTGATACTATGGCGTTCCTATAAATAAAGTGTACACCGGTGTCAGACTCATCACGCTTGTAGGTAAAAATAATTAGCACATATGTTAGGAAAGATAGCATGATAATTTTTAGGGCGTGAGGACATCCACCTTACAGTCCTGATACTCCTGTCTTTTCCTAAAAATATAGCACAGACATGATTTCTCAGATTTGGATTTAATGTTCAGGTGTTCACATTATGATTCGGCATTGAACTACATAGTGAACATTCAGACTTCGTGAGCAATTTAATGTACCAACTCTGTTCAATTTTGGTCAAAGGTAATTTAATGTATAGATAAATTTAGTCTGTCAAACAAGTGTTAAATACGAATTCGATAAACATTGCTTCGAAATTCGCGATTTACCGTCAGTGAGGAAACCAACGCGTTGACATTTGTGGAAGTAAGCTAATAAATCTCAAAATTCAAAAATCTGTCCATATTTTTTGTCGCAGCCAAAAATTTATTTCTGAAAGCTGGTGTGTTATTACTAGTCTTTTGTTACGAGAACGAAGAACCAAAGCATTTGTGTTAAGCCGTTATCGTTTAGCGAGAGGGAGGCATCACAATCGAAAAAAAAGCTTTGTGAAAGTTGGAGAGTCAGGTCTTCTGTTTTTTCAATTGCCTCCCTGCCTCTCCTGAAACGATTTGTTTCCAACGAGTTTACAAGCGTTGTACAAGCAATACCAATTTTTTGTAGTATTTGAGCGGTATGGAATTTCATATGCTGACTATTATATTAAAGTTGGTGCCACGGCGATTTGCTCGCAATAAGCATGGTTTGGGTGTCTGAGGAAAGTTTTTTTGGCTTCGAATTGAAATTTTAACTTGAAAGTGTTAATTAGTCTCTAATTGCACTATTGAAATTAAGCGAACCAATATTTGAAATTCTTCTATTCTACACACCATCTTTCAAGGCAAGTAGTGTAAGTTTCAAAACAGCTTGCATGAGTAATCTCTGGTCTAAATGCCTGAGTCTGGAGAGGCTACCTCGCATATGTACTACATTTGGGACTTTTTCAGTCCCAATTTAGAGTTTTGTGGAAGGACATGAGCTGTTCGTACCGTCCGGTATATAGCAATGTAGCCTGGCTTGATTCTGCTTGCTTCTTTTGAATCGCTTTGTCCTGTTAATTATATCATATTTTTTTGGTTTGAAGAATCACGCACGCTGGTTAGTCGCAGTGAAAACCCCTGAATATAGTCACGTGCTTTCAATCTCGCGAACTTTCGCTGTGGGTTTTCGGAGTAAACTGAAAGCAAAATGCCAATCAAGTCACTTGAGTCCCTCTTATTTGAAAGCAAGCTCGTCCACTCCAGCTCTATCAGCATTCTTCAAAATGCGACCATTGGAATCGACGTGGAGCACTACTTGAGTCGAATTTACACATTTAAAAAAGAGCAGTACTTGTACGGGATTGGTGGAGCTCCATCGTCATTAAGTGCCTATATCAATTCTGACGTCAAAGTCTTTAATGAATTCAATATTCGTCCAATTTTTGTTTTTCCTGGTCTTCCAATTACCGAAGAGGACCAGGCCGCCCCAAAAAATAGATTAACGCCTCAAGAGCAACATTTGGAGGCTACATGGGCCCGATTGAATTCGAAACATTCAATGATTACTGGACCACAATTTGGTTATTTAGGAGAGTCATTTCGCCTTAATCTTGATCCTCTACCTATTGGTCCTATGATCAACGACATTGTGTCACTTCTCATTGAAAATGGTATTGATTACATAATTAGTCCCTATAATGCTTCCTTCCAATTGTCTTACATGTATCAAAATGGATTGATTGACTCTATCTATGGTTCTACCGATATACTCCTCACTAGGGTCGACAAGTTCATTCTTGGAATGGAATTCCAATCAAAAGATTTCAGATATGTTGATAAGCAAAAGGTTCTCACTGAATTTAATCTTACAGAGAGACAATTCCTTGATTTGAGTATAATGGTGGGATGTTCTGCACAACTGCAAACTTTTCTGAACTTACCTTCATTGCTAACGCCCAATCACATGCAGCCTATCCAACATTTAGGCTATTTTCGAATCGCATTAGACATATTTTTTCAGTATGTTAACTTCAAGGGAACGGCGCCACATGACCTCCTCGACTATATTTCTACCCTCAATGACCCACACCTAGTCAATTTGTACAAGAGAGGGCATGCCGCGATAAAGTACATGCCGGTTATAAATTCAGCCGGACAGGTTGAACTCTTTTTAACCGAAATGGCCAAGCTAGGGTTGGTTGAAAATAATGACATAATTCACGAGCAGCTGGCGGATAAAAATATCACAGATGTAGGAAGACCTCGAATTCCATCGGATCTTCACTCTGTAATATCGCAGAGGCTTCCGTCAGAAATTTATTTCTATCAGTCTCTTGGCTTGATTCCAATTAAGCTTCTTGAGGCCATAACTCTGGGTGCATATTTTGTGAGAACTCCGCTTGATTTGGGTGGTGTGCAAGCGTGCAAGAGATTGGTTAGCTCTACTTTATTGCAGACAATTTTGGACGCCCAATTCAATATGCTCACTCTGCTTCTTGCGAGGTACTATCAGGTGAAGCGAATCAAGGTCTTTTACTGGTTCAAAGAGGAACCTTTTGAGCTTAATAACAGGCAAATTCCGCCAGTTTCAGATAAACTCAGTAATTTGAACTTTCTTTATGATAAAAGCGACAAGTTTCAGCTAAAAGATTTTTGGAAATGCGTGACATCCTCATCTGCCATTACTAACACAGAAAGCTCAGTAAATTCTCAAAGTTTAGTGGCTACTGCATTTTTGAGAGTATTATCGTTGATGGGAGTGGTAGATGAGAAGGGCATCTTATCAAAAGATGGGCAGATCTTACTGTCATTCATTTCAAATTGCTCAGACATCACAAATGGAACGATAGAGCAATTGTTATTGATATACATTTTGTGTTTGCAGGAAAAGGATAGTTTATTCAACAATGACATTTCTCTCCTGAGTGTACCCAAAAGCTTGAAAGAAGATCCAACTGGTCAAGAGTTGTCATCAGAGGAATCAAAAGCCATTGGGTTGATCTCAAGAATTTTTACACTTCAAAAATTGAACATCTGTCCAATTAACTATCAAGGACCCATTTCTAGGAGTTTGCTCAGCTTCAGGAGCCAGGTCAAATTCATTCAAGAAACAATTCAGCATACTTTACAAGTTTGCCTAGTTGACCTAATTGTACGTGAGGAAAAAGTGAAACTCGAGACTGAATCTAAAAATGATTGGTACAATATAGTTGGGCAGATTCCCTTTTTCGATGATTTGAGTAATACTCTATTGGGCGTGATGAGTGAGATCTTCTTTGAGTACTGTCTTAGATTGAAGAAGTCAGGTAAACCAAACGCCGATTGCATTTATGGCGGAAGGTCTCATTTGTTAGACACAATCTTACAAGTGGGTAAACCTTCTTACAACATCAATTTAAACAGCGTGAATAGCGTTAGTCCGCTTCAATTTGATCTTGATTTCAAGGCAGCCTTACAATTATGGAAATATTTCAGGTCATTCAGCCAAGCCATGAGTGAGGCAGATGTGGACATCTTTACTTGCGATGACATGAAAGTCATTGAAAAAGCAGATGTGATTGTTCGAAATTTTACCGAGTGAAGCTTCCAATCTCTATTGTTCCACTCTATTTGTCTTAAAATTACATGCTGTTTTTTTCCACCGCAATACAAAGATTGTTGCAGAGTAGAATTTGTATTTCGCGATCTTTTTATTGAACTTTCTCCACTTCTTCTTGATGCTTTCAAGACGTTTGTGCAACCGAATCCTCGCATACCATGCAAAACGCCCCATTTCTAACTCAGTTATAAATATCGGAAGCACTGTGAAGAGTCTGGTCACAGGCAAGGGCCCTTTTATCGACATACCCACAGTAACGACCTTAGGGAACCCTGGTGGTTTTTTGAAGGTGCTATTGCCTCAAGGGTCCGTTTTGAATGCACAATTGACTACTGTCTCATTCATAAAAGGAGATCCTACTAAAATCCTGTCGAAATTGGCTCTTCAATTTGGGAATATGTGGTATCAGAAAATTACGCTGGATGTCCCATGCACACTCTTGTTATCAAATAATGAATCACCTCAGTCAAGTCAGTCTTGTGTTTCCGTTTCGAAATCTCAAAAATGGGTAATTTCAAACGCAAATTATTTGCTAGCATGGTCAGGTTTCGACTTGTCAATTGTTAAAAGGTCTCTGCAATTGCATGTTGAAGGCAGAGGATTTTTTATCACGAGCAGTCGTGAAAGTATACAGGATTTTTACTTAAAAGATGGAGAACTGGCTTTTATTCAATCGCAGGCTTTAGTTGCAACTTGCTGTTCAATCGGGTCTGGTTTCCGAATTGAAAAGATTCTTAAGCAAGACAAATCTTCAATTAGGAGATTGAGTAGCCTCTTTACTAGCTGTTTATCTTCATCGTGTCGCTTGATTGCAGCAATTATCCCAAGCAAATGGCGTGCACGTATCGAAAGGAGCTTTTCTAGAGTATCAAGATTGCTAGATTATGTTAAAGTCTTAAGGAACAATCTGATAGTCGGGCTCCCGAAGCAAAATCTACTTTTATACAAGAGAGTTTGTGGTCCAGGACAAGTTTTAGTGAAGGTTTGATTATATTGAGAATAAGTGTGATGGGTAAGGTGAACTTTATCTGCGCTTTGTCTCGAACGTATAATTTGCACTGTTTAATTTGTCAAGTTTCAGTTAAGTGGACATACAAGGCATTCAAGTGAATGTGGATATTTGAAGAAAGAAGAATAAGGATAGTGTGGTTTAACTTGCAAAATAAAATCCACAACTAGTGTGAATTAATTTTGAGGGGTCTTGTAAACTTAAAAGCATCAGGATTCTCTACCTTTAATTTTCTAGCTGATCCTTTTGGGACCATCTATAATTATCTTGCGAATAAGATGAATTCTTTAACGAAAGCTTTCCTGAATATAATAAGTAAACTCGATGAAGCAAGATTCGCACAGATATTTGTTGACTTTGTATATAATGTTAAAAATCGATGAACTAAGTACTGCCGAAGAATGGGAATTTTTCGCAAACGGCAATGCTAATTGCCTCTTCAAGTACATTGGAGACTCCAAAACTTTTGAAGGTAAACTTTTGAGATTGAGAGTGAAGAAAGATATGCTGAGTTACATATCGACACAACAATTAAACGAATTTATTGAAACGAAGTGCCTAAAGTTATTCCCAAAAGACATAATTAGCACAGAGTTGGTTGTAGTGCCTTCAAAATTCGTCTCAAGTTTGAAAACACAAATCGAATTAATGATGGATGAAGAATATGGATTTCTTACTCCCAATATTTTAATGGGTGACTTCGAAACACACATTTTGTCAAAAAATTGCGCACTTCATGTTGAGTCACAGACCAAAGATGATGATACAGACATCAATTGCATCATAATCGAAATGAAGCCGAAGTGGCTATACCAAAACAAGACAAATTACTGCAGGACATGTCTGCTTAATCAATTAAAAGGGTTCGAAAGACATTTTTGTGCCCTCGATTTCTTGAACGAAAGGACTGTGGATTGTGGGGTCATGGACTTCATCTCCAAAATACCTAACCGAGTTTTGGACAGTCTAGAAAAGTCCCATTTTAACCTTCAGGAAATTTTGGGCGGATTTTTCAGGAAGCAAGATTGCCTTATCAAGAGATTAAAGAATTTACAGGTTGTACGAGATGATTGTGATCGGATCGAAAATTTGAGAAATATGGAAGATGTGCTGGAGGCACTCTCAATGATTATGACATTGCGAGATGTTGGCATCTTCATCAAGATTACAAAAAGAATTATCTCTCGCGAAGACCGAAATCCCCGGAAAAGGTTATCAAGCGACGATTTCATTGTTAAGTCGTTTCTCTATGACTTAGATTTGAAGTCTCCCTCAAAATTTGAGCACTGGGTGCACATAGAGAGAAACCTTGAAGCCATTTATGACTCCTGTAATCCTTGCTGGAGATTCTGCTCGAGATATTAGCAATACAAATGCAATGAGGTTACCACACATCCTCTTGATATCTGTTCTGTACCTTCAATGAGCGGACCAATTCAGTGGCTTTTTCGATCAGGAGAGATCTTTGATCAGAGATAATTTGTGCGAAGCAGTGCTGGACATCTCTTGCCATCTTAGACGCATCACCACATACGTAGATGTAAGCGCCTGCTTCCAAGAAGTTATTGATTTCCTCAGCCCTGGCCTTTATTTTATCTTGCACATAAACTTTCTTCAAAGGGTCATCACGCGAGAAGGCAACATCCATTTCAAAAGAGTCGCCAAGTCTTTGCGCATACAAAGGCCATTCATTTTTGTAAAGATAATCTTCGTCACTTCTTCTGCATCCATAAAAAAGTAGAATTTTTCCTAGCTTTATGTTGTCAGAAGAATCCAACAAAGCAACTTTGTCTCTCACAAATCCTCTCATAGGTGCTACACCAGTACCTGGTCCGACGAGAATAACTGGGGTCGAAGGATTGGAGGGCAACTTAAATGTCGACCTTCTGACATGGATCGGTAATTTGTAATCTCTGAATTTACCTTTGGGTCCCTGCAAGTCATAAGTGGCAAATCGTTTGCCCATCGCGTTGTTTTGGGAATACTGGATATCCTTTAATAAATTAGTAGCAACACCAGTAATCATTCTTCCCTCATGCTCTTCGGCCTCCACAACTGCTGTCACGTGAACCTTCGACTTTTCTGATAAAGAAGACGAAGATATAGAGTAGTAGCGAGGCTGCAAGTGAGCGATAAGTTCCACTAGAAAAACAAACGGAACAGAGACCCACGGTTCGCCGTTCGAAATTTCAAGTAAAGCATCGGCTAAGTTCAACTTCTTGTTATGGATTCTATCGGCAAAGTAACTTTTATCGGAGCCTAGAGACATAGATTCCTTTTTTGCTTTTTCATTTGGAGCGAAAGGCGCAATTGAATTAAGAGCTTGTCTCAGAATTGGACCTGAAATTTCGAGATGGTGTCTGATCACAGCTCCATATGTGATAGGGCTGTAAAATGGGACCTGCGTAGTTGAGTCTAACGCCTTTAAGGAAAAAACTGTTTCAGTCTTACTTTCCAAAGCAAAACATCTGATAAATTGTTGAAAATTCTCATTCGAATTAGAAGGCCAGATTGCTAAATGATCTCCAGTAGAGTACCTTAAATTTGAAGGGGCTATGTCGAACTCCACATGAACACAAGATCTGTCGTTAGAATTGAATAATTCTTTACTAGAAGAAACCTTGGCCAAATATGGATGCAAATGGTCAAATGGCCCCTTAGTTTGGTCCGAATCGTTCATGATGTAAGTCTTGTCAGGCTCACCATTCGAAACATGAGTATCAGTGGCGCTGAGTTCTTTCTCTTCAATCAATTCGAAAGAAGGATCGTAACTCAGTTCATGTTCCTCGAAGTCCAATAATTTTAAAGCATCAAAGCACTCCTCTTTCCAAGCTAAGAAGTCTTCATCCATTGAACCAACTCCATCATCTCCTTGTCCGTAAGGAGCGAATCTTTCTGCACCGAGCAATTCAAGCTTATCATTTAAATTCTTACCCATAGCATTGAAGAATTCATAAGTTGAGTTCCCCAAAGCAAAAACAGTGTACTTCAAGGTAGAGAGTTGATCAGCATCATTATCAAGCCAGTTGAAGAATTCAACAGCATTATCCGTGGGCTCCCCTTCACCATAAGTAGCAATAACGAAGAAGAATAACCACTCTGGATTGAAATCTTGCAAATTATCGAAGTCATAATCAGCCAAGTCAGCACATAATACCTTCAAGCCAAATTTTGAGTTTAATTCTTTTGAAAGTTTATGAGCATAATCTTCCGCCGTTCCTGTCTGTGAGCCATATAATACGACGGAGTTCTTGTCATTTTGCTTCATTTTGACCAAAAGGTCCCGAGTGTTGTCATCACCGCTGGAAGCCACAAAGCCAGCTGAGTTTGAGCCGTTACTACTCACAATAAAGTCTTTACCGAAGTAAAAAGCAACAGCAATTGCGAGGGCAGCTATAACAGTTATGTCCAATGTATCCAACATAGGGGCAGTTTGTGTGTAAGGTTGAGGTTCGAATTTTTAGTGATCAAAGTATCTGCGAGGTCGACGCGGAATTTTATGACAAGCGAATATCTAATTGAAATTCGTGATAAGTGACAAAGGAAACAGGAAATATTCAAATCGACATGAAAAAGTTTAAAGACCAGGGCTTGTGGTTTTTGAAAGTCGTATGTTTTTTCTCAAGTTTTTTGTTGGTCTTTCCACAAACGACGAATTTCGAGGCACATGATATTTAAACGCATGTGGAAACGTTTTGCGCATGTGTCTCTCACGAGAACGCAAGTTCATTTGATAAGTCATTGCATTAAGAACCTAATATACTTACATCGGAGCAAGAAAAAAAAAAATTTTGCTAGCAAAAATATTATGGAAGAACTTAATAATCACCCAAATTTCTATGCTGGATCTGCTGTGTGTTACCCTGTGCTCCGCTTTCGGTATTTGGAGTATCTGTGCGAAATTCCGGAAAGCAGCGCATTAATGCAATTCTCGCCTTCTGCTGATCTTCCTCCAGGACCACTACCTCGAACATAAAGTTTAAAATATCGCATGGGCGGAATTCTCTTAAGGCACGTTTACCAAGCGAATATTCAACACACACTTGATCGTTTCCCAGGAAAGGCCCCTTTTTCAAATACTCTTTTCGCGTCAAATCTGATAGTATATCAGGCGTGTTCTTATTGAGAACTGGCACATATGAGTTGAGATTTTCAGAAAACCCAAAGTTGCTCAAAGCCAGGATGAGATCGAGTTCATTAATTCTATTACCTGACAAAACTAAAATGGTCACGATTATCATAATGAGCCCTCCTTGTAGTTGCTCTATCAGATTTACAATGACGCTTTCTCTCTTGTTGTGTAGCATTAGAAATTCTGAATTCAGTAAATTTGTCGACAGGTGGCGGCCTGTATCAGATGTCCAGAGAGAATAAAGAATACTCTTTGAATTCGCTTCCAAATTGGACGACATAACTACCTCACTTTCGTTGATTTCGAGTTTGAGCCCGAAAGTCTCTCTCATCTCATTGTCTAGAAGCAGCAACCATATTTTTGAATTAGCTTTCAACTTTTGCTTCTGTAGTACGGCTTGAATATCCTTTTTCCTAACCTTGCGGTTCTTTGAGTATCTACCCAAGATGATTCGAATCATCTGCGATAAAATGTTATCTCTATGAATACTTCCATCAGTAAGACTTTCCTCATATTCATATGAAGTGGCATCAGAGTTTTCCATCTCATCAAGTGGTCTCTTTGACATTGTTAATGAGCTGCAACCCAGTGTGTGGAAAGTGACTACGCGTGTTGCACTGTGAGTTGCATCCGTACACCATATTACAAAGACGCTGATGCACGGGTTGTGAGACGCGCACGCTAGGAATGCATGTAGGGTATCTGTTCCCTAAATCCGAGGGTCGGTATGTCGAGCATGTAAAACAGAGCCGAGGAGGAGCGGAGACTCAACTCCGCTCCGTCAGGTATAAATAGAGGAGCGAGAGCGCGGATTAACAAATTCCTGATTGATTCTGAGTGGCCACTCACTAAACCACTAGTTTATTATTGAGAGGAATACATTACCAATGCCATTCTTAGGCGTAAATATTAGCATGCCTATGATATTCATTTACCAGCATAATTGAAGTCAGAGATCCACAATGTGCAGGCTAAGAGAAGTACACGCACAACAGCGCGAACTAATTTGTTAAAGGACGGCATACAAACCCATCCCATATAGATATCTAGTCGACGATCAGTTTGGATCAGACAACAGCAAGTATTGATTGATTTTGGCAGGACGCTGAACTGAACCGCATAAGTTTGCTGCAGCATTGAGGGTACGTTTTTGGCCCTCGTGACATTTCTTAGTTCGTCAGTTTGCGCAATCATAATTTGACACAACAAGTTTTGTAGAGCGTCTTTCCAGAATGTTAAAAACAGGGTGTCGTGAGTTTTCAAACCAAGAAGACAGTATGACTTGAATTCAGGGGCAAAATAATTTAAACGGCGCTAGCGAAAACAAGCAATAGATTACACTAATCATTTTATACAGGTTGATATGCATGGTAGCTCATTTTCGTCCGTATTGAATCCAGATAGGTACTGAAAGACTAGAAAATGTAGTGCGTATGTGGCAGCTCTCCCGATTCAGGGTTTTAGTTCATGGATTCATAATCAATGTTGGTTTGAAACACTATGCCATTTGATTCGAAAGATTGTATGAGGAAGAACGAAACTTGTTGAATCATTTGTTTAAATTTTCCGGTGTGAAACATTTTGGCTCGCTGGTTTAAAATTTTTGAAAAACACTGTACGCAGTTATCAATGTGAAAAATTTCTCCGTCTTGAGACGATTGGTCTCCATCTTGATCTGAAGTTTGATGATGAGTCGCTGAAATCAAGGGTGTATTCATGAGAATAACAAGGAATTGATGCACCTTCCTTGAAGCTATGCTCTCTGGACTGAGTTTGAAGGTTCATGTGCTGTGTTAGTTTGTCTATTTGATAAATCAAGTTCGAAATTGTTTTGTTTACACATAATTTGCGCGTCCAGATACAAGACGTGTTTGTGTTGAGAACTGTTTTACTCCTTGTTCAGTTCTTTGCTAATGGCAATGCTTAGAGTGATGTATTCGTTTATGATCCCAAAAACAAGGGGAATTCTCTGCAATTCTATAGGCAGACTGGCCAAGGTCGCGTCACAGCGTTTGGCACCTCATCACGTGAAGAAAACCCGATATGGCTAGTTGTTGACGGCCAAGTAAAACTGGCCACAACCGTGTCATGAAGCCGGTAGCTTTTGAGCCTAGTTCTGGACGAAAATTGCATCTGAGGCGAGTCCGAGCTCGCGCCCAACAAAAACACGACGGTAGTACCAAGAAAAGCTGCGACCGGTGGTACCCTGTCTTAGCCTAGAAGGTAAACGGTGCGAATTAGACTCGCCCCTCTTCATGCGGGTTACCGACAATTCCGCCTTGTAACTGCACATCGCAGGTCAATCTTGTATCTATGGGTAGCACACTACCTATGTTGGACCTGACACTCATGGTTTGTATCGAATATCTTACCAAGTTGTTTACAATTGAGTAACCATGTTGAGGATAGTTTACCATGATAGCTCGCCTCATAGTCTCACCAAGATAATTCATTACTTCAGAAGCATCACCCTCTTGTATTCCCGCAAGTGAGGAGCTTCTTGCAGGTCTAGTTTTAGACACAGCTGATAAGTAGGGCAATGTCTCGCTTATTCTCTTGACTAGCCTTTCAAATGATGAAAAGGGAACCTCACTTATATATGCGAGTAGAATTCTCAACATAACCCCGGGAAACTAAAGCAGTATAACACCCACCACACTTAAGGATAGTATAGTATACTATCGTCAAGTGTGTTATGTTCTTTTTTAAAATTGTTGACGTCAAATACCAAGAGAAGACACATTCGTTGATGATCCCTAAAACACGGGGGATCATCAAGACTTACATAAACGAAAACTGGCCGGGGCGGCCTGAGGCGTCGAACGCCTCGTGGCGATGCGGGGCCTTGATTGCGACACTTTAAGCGGGCGTGGGGACACGATGGCACCCCAGTTGGTCGATATTGGGGGTTGGGACAAGGCAGTACCTGTTAGTCACTCAAAAAGTCCTAATCGGGCTTATCTTTGAGCCAAAGTCGCATCTGGGAAAAACCATGGCATTGCATTCGAGTAAAAACACGGCGTTGCACCTGATAAGATGCAACTGGCGCCACCTCCTCTAAGCCTCGAAGATAGGCGGTCGGGATCGGAGGCGCCTCTTTCCCGGTGAGTTATCAACGGTTTCACCTTGTAACCGCACGTCGCAGGTTAATTGAGCATCCATGGGTAGCGCGATCTGACAAAGTATGGCACATTTTCGGGCTTGGACATCCATGCATTTGAGCTTGTTACACTTCGAATGAATGACTAACTTTTGGAAGCACGAACGTTCCTCGTTGCTAGTTGAGGTATGATGTCATACGTCTTATTGAATGCCAGAAGTCAAATCAATTCTTAACATATTCATGTTTTAAATCCGTTAAGTCAAAAAGTATGCATTTTGTTCAGATCAACAAAAGGCACCATGGGATCAAAAATTCATATGGGGATTTGCTGCCTTTTTTCACTCTACATTGATATCCGATCGCGGAGGGGCAAATATGTAGTGTGATCCTTGGCAAGCTGAGAAACGCGCTCCACGCGTGCTTACCCGCCAAAACCACTTTGAAGTGAAGATGCCATTCAGAAAAATCAAGAAACTTTTCAAAGGAAATATTAAATCAAAAGAACATCTTCATCTTAGTTCTAAGTCGAAAAAGTAGACGCGTGGTGCCGTATTCTTGTTTGGGCTTTAATTGCTTCCACACGCGTCTGCATGTGTGTCGCACATTGCGCGACTTCAACGCGTTTCGTGTATATATATCGCTCAGTATCCTCCATTTCACTTTTCACTTTTTTCTTGTTCCTTCTTCCCCTTTGTCAACACGCGAGATAAATAATTTTAATGTTCGTGTTCAAAAGAGACGGCCGCAAGGAGCCAGTTCGATTTGACAAAATCACAGCTAGAATACAGAGGTTATGCTATGGCCTTGACACCGAACATGTTGATGCTGTTGCAGTCACTCAGCGTGTTATATCAGGCGTGTACCAGGGCGTCAACACAATTGAATTGGACAATTTAGCGGCTGAGACAGCAGCATATATGACAACGATTCATCCAGACTACGCTATTTTAGCTGCAAGAATAGCTGTCTCCAACTTACACAAACAAACCACAAAGCAATTTTCACAGGTAGCGAGAACGTTGTATAACTATATTAATCCTCGGACCAACTTGCATTCACCTATGATATCTGAAGAAGCATATGCAGTGATAATGGAGCATGAAAATGATTTGAACTCAGCGATTGTTTACGATCGAGACTTCCAGTTCAATTTTTTTGGATTTAAGACATTAGAGAGATCATACTTATTAAGAGTCAATGGAAAAGTTGCAGAGAGGCCCCAACATTTATTGATGAGAGTTGCGGTTGGCATTCACGGTAACGATATTGACCGTGTTATTGAAACGTATAATATGATGTCTCAAAGATTTTTTACGCACGGTTCGCCTACTTTGTTCAACGCTGGTACCCCTAGCCCTCAAATGTCATCATGTTTTCTTGTCGCTATGAAGGATGATTCCATTGATGGGATTTATGACACTTTGAAGACGTGTGCTTTAATCTCAAAATCAGCTGGTGGTATTGGATTACACATACACAATATTAGATCTACAGGCGCTTACATTGCTGGGACCAATGGTACTTCGAATGGAATCATTCCTATGGTACGTGTATTCAACAATACTGCGCGTTATGTGGATCAAGGAGGAAACAAAAGACCTGGGGCTTTCGCGCTTTATTTAGAGCCATGGCATGCAGATATCTTTGATTTCATAGATATCAGAAAAAATCATGGTAAAGAGGAGATAAGAGCTAGAGATTTGTTTCCCGCTCTTTGGATACCAGACTTATTCATGAAAAGAGTTGAACAAAATGCGCAATGGACCTTGTTCTCTCCTAACGAAGCCACTGGATTAGCCGATGTCTATGGTGATGAATTTGAAGCTTTGTATGAGAGGTACGAAAGAGAGGGTAAAGGAAGGTCTACAGTGAAAGCTCAAAAGCTTTGGTACGCAATTTTGGAGGCCCAAACCGAAACCGGAACTCCCTTTATGTTGTATAAAGATGCATGCAACAGAAAAACAAACCAAAAAAATTTGGGTATCATAAAATCCTCCAATTTGTGTTGTGAAATTGTGGAGTATTCTGATCCAAACGAAGTTGCTGTCTGTAATTTGGCTTCGATCGCGTTGCCTTCTTTCGTTGAAAAAGATGCTGAGAATTCTTGGTACAACTTTGAGAAGTTACACGATGTGACCAAGGTCGTCACCAGAAACTTAAACAGAATTATTGACCGAAACTTTTACCCTATAGAGGAAGCTAGAAAATCCAACATGAGAAACAGACCGATTGCTCTTGGTGTTCAAGGTTTGGCTGATGCATTCATGATTTTGAGATTACCATTCGACTCCCAGGAGGCCAGGGAGTTGAACATTCAAATTTTCGAAACCATCTACCATGCTGCTGTCGAGGCCTCAATCGAGCTAGCTCAAGAGGAAGGTCCTTACGAAAGCTATGAAGGCTCACCTGCTTCCAAGGGATTGTTGCAATACGACTTGTGGGATAGAAAACCGACTGATTTATGGGACTGGGACACCTTGAAGGCAAATATGGCCAAACATGGTCTTAGGAATTCTCTTCTTGTTGCGCCTATGCCGACTGCATCCACTTCTCAAATTTTAGGAAACAATGAGTGTTTTGAGCCATACACTTCTAACATTTATTCAAGGAGAGTTCTCGCAGGAGAATTTCAAATTGTCAATCCTCATATGTTGAAGGATTTGGTTGACTTGGGCATTTGGGATGACTCGATGAAAAATAGCATTATTGCTAATAATGGATCTATTCAAGGTTTGGCCAATATTCCTGATGAAATCAAAGCCCTATACAAGACTGTGTGGGAGATTTCTCAAAAGCATATTATCGACATGGCAGCAGATAGAGCAGCCTTTATCGATCAATCTCAGTCATTGAACATTCACATCAAAAATCCAACAATGGGTAAATTGACATCTATGCACTTCTATGGGTGGAAAAAGGGATTGAAGACCGGTATGTACTATTTGAGAACTCAGGCAGCAGCAGCAGCAATTCAATTCACTGTTGACCAAACTTCTGCATTGTCAGCAGGCAAGAAAGTTGCAACTTTAGACAAATTGAAGCAGAGAAAGTATGTGACGAAGACAACAAGAAGCGGAACCTCATCGCCCCAAGTCGAAGAGATTCGCTTCTCTTCTACCGAGCCAACCTCTTTGGAAAATTCGCTTAATGACTTCAGAATAGAGGATAAACAAGAGGATACTAATGGTCAAAATAACGTTGACGAGAAGAAAAACGATGCAGAAACTGAGGCCGACATCTTCAGCTCAGAAGTCATTGCGTGCGCTATCGACAACCCTGAGGCTTGCACCATGTGCTCCGGCTAATCGTCTTCGTGAATTAGCACTGTATATTAAGATTTTTTTAAAAAATGAAACAGAAAATGAGGTAAAGATTGGCACTTCGAATGCTTTCACAATTCCATGGTCCACGGCGAAAAGAGTTGTATGACTTCACAGAGACTGTGGGGCTTCAAGGTAAAACAACGAAGTTACGTTCGAGAGTACTGTGTTTTTTCGCAACTATTTAAACCAGCCCGCCTCACTACTTCGAACAGAAAAGACAAAATGTTCTAATCAACAGGGCCAAACGTTTCGAACCATGCTGGAAAAATCAAACAAGTTGTGTATACAGAACGACATGGCGCTGAGAGTAATAATCAGTTTATACCATTTAAAATGATGAATTCGAAGGCACACTAGGAGTATAACATGTGGCTCATGGATATAGTTGAGCTTTTAACACACGGTCTTGATGTTGGAACATGAGAATTGTCCCGGCGGGCACTGCATATTCACCGCACTGCATATAAATGAACAATGGTTGAAGATGTTGACGACGTTGTCGCGCGTTCAGTTCGACACGTGCATAATGTGGTTCGCTTGTGTCGTTTGACTTCAATAGAGCTTCAATATGAGGCACAAGCTCCCTCTTTGGGTTCATAATTTTTTTTCATTTATTACATATATATAATATCTTTAAATTATATAGGCGGCCCATACTATTAAATCATATCCCTTAGGCCCTCATATTTGCGTCTCAAATTAGTCATGGTGTAATATTCTGACAACACTTAACTAGGGGTTCAGCGATTTACTGCCTGGAATGAATAGGGTTTTGTCAACGGAGCTCCTTCTCTCTATTTATACCTGACTGATCGTGGTTGAATTTCCACTTCTTATCGGTCTGTCACGCTACATTTTTTTTTCGTTCGTTAAGACTCTTGATTGGTATTGCAAGACTCGGAAAAGTAGTGTGTAAAGATCTCAGAATATTGGATGTCAATGAGAGTTGGCGTGAAACATAGCGCCGCTTAGTTCAATAGACTGCGAAGGGGCACGATACTTCTTGGAACATTGGTCTTTTACTTTTGCTTGTTTGGTTTGGGCTTTTGCCCTATTATTTTGAATTATACTGTTTTCTTGCTTCGATGCATTATGGCGCGCTGGTTTGCATAGGTTTGAAAACTATAGACACGTAATTGCAGTCTCTGATTCATGAGAGCCACAGTATGCAGACATGACGAATGTTGTTCGTCAGCGCGTACTTCGATATGAATATGCACCTATGAGTGATTTCACGAAAGCGACCTAATTCTGGGCCTCCTAATTCAATGTACTAAGTGAAGGCCCTTTTGTAGGACTATGCTGTTGCTGAGGCAATGGCCCAAGCAGGAGGGGTATGAAGAAGTTTGTTCACTTTTATTAGGCGATATGCATATAGCACGCGCACAGACTAAACCTTCAACATATGCGCTTGAAAGCTCAGAAACGATACATTAGCTTGAACTGCCGTTGTGCAAAGGCACGCTTCAGTTCCACCCCAGCTTAATTTTCAAAACACACGTTTCGGCCAGTTAAAACTATGTGTAAATGCATTGAATAATGAAAGCTAGAATTAAGGCTGAAAAGCAGGCTTCAATTGAATATACATGCACACTACCCATGGGGAGTCTAACACAAACTATTTGTGTTTGATTTAAATCAAATTGTCATAGCTAAAAGAGTACATATTGGGGCTTTCACTAATACAGCTCATGGAGTTGCTTCATGGGTATTAGTGCTTCTCGTATATTCCTTGTGGGACTAACGCATATTTTGATTTCTAATGCCGGTACTGAAAAAGCTGTTGAGGTATACGCTTTGCACAGGATGACATTCCAATTAACAAGAAACACATAATAAAGTAATCATTTTTGAACTTTTTCAAAGTTTAAAAAATGGTTTATGAGTTTGAACACGCATGTGTCAATGACGCAAACAAGATGCAGACCATAGCTTGACAAGATGCAAGATTAACGTTCTATTTGGGGCAGCTGTGCGATATTGTGGCTTATGCTCACAGGAGATCCACAAACGAAGATCCCGGTAACGAAAATGCAGAAATTTTTTGTCCCATACAAAGTAAGAAGGTAAATAGGTTGATTAATCAATAGGATTTTGAAATAAGCTATGTACAATTGAAAAGAACCGATAGAGCGTTTGATTTGAAGAGAAGCCGAGGCAGTACGCGAAGTAGCAGGGAATCAAAATAATTCTTAACGTTTCACAAAATTAACAGATAAAATCGAGGAGTAGAGGAGGTTCTCGGGTTGCCCGTTCCATTGCACGCGTGTCTAATTTCTCTAAATTCACTCAGAGAACTGTGGCTTTTGTACCGAACTTAAGGTGTAAATTGTATTGCGGCCGACGCGAACAAGGAGTAACAACACATCTAAGTTCTCTATGCTAAAGAAAAATGTCTCTCGAACTCTTTTTCAGAAATTATGAAAAGGTTCATCCTGTGAATCAGACCTATTTCATTCAAAGACTGGTTTTAATCACAATTGTGTTTGGATTTTCGGGGAAGCGGAAAAAATTCCGATACAACTAATTGTTGTTTGAAATACATATCGCATAACTGGTATGGTAAGCAGTATGTTATTCACATTGAATTATTCAGTTGAGTACATACTATTTTAGAATGTGAAACTACAAGCCTTCAATTCCTCCCGAAATGAAATGAACATCACAGCTGTTCAAAAATTTTGTTATTGTCATTACCGAGATTGCCTAAGCAATTAGCCGCGGAGTTATATCGAGGGGATGCAACGAAGGGCTCACAATCATGCGGATTAGCTGTGAATCACCCCACATATGCGACACATAAACGGGGGTTGAATATCAAGTTCCCGACATTTTCCATTGGAAGTCATCAGAGGCTTGTCGGGAAAACTTCCAAGTTCGTCGCGCAGAAAAAAAAGAAACAAAGATTGACAATATGCACATGAGCTTAAATCGTGTGTTGCCGTGTGATCAAATGGCATTCTTAAGCTATTGAGAGTATCTCTCTCCAGCTTTGTAACTTTTTATATATGTATGTGAATTTTCCATTTAGCATCAGCTTGCTTTACGAAACACGAACCACGGAACAAGGAGAAAGGGAAAACACAAACAAACTTCTTGTTTGTGAATTTCTCCGAGCTGTATTATCGCTCGACTGCACATTACTGTCGGCACGGCAAAAGTTGAATATGCGGGTTGGGTATCTAAGGTGCAGTGTCATCTTTGATGACTTCAGCCCAGGTTGTTTTCAGTCTAATCCCTTTGATTAAGAAAGAAAGAGCAGCTTTTTGGGGAACATACATGCTTGAAAACGTTCGAAGTTATCTGGATCATTTCGTTTTCGGCTGGTGAGAGATCCCAAAGGTTGGAAGAGACACATAACGGGAGTGTCACTCACTGTTCATTTTTCCCCGCCGCGCCGAACGGCATCATGAGGTAATTTTGGATGGAAAGGAGCATGTGTCCAGGGATATGCATATGAATGCAGTCCATACGATAGCCGTGTGATTGGAGGTCCGTTTCGCGTTCCGTAAGGCATCCAGTTTCCTTATCGGTCTCGTAAATTTTGTTGATAAGGTAGTTTTAATGATGCACTTAAGAGTGAGTTTCCCACCTCCAGAAGAACCTCATTTTTTTTAATAACCAATAGAGATTCCAATAGTTTTAAAATAGCGTCTTACATTACGTCTCTTGGAAACACAGAGAATGGATAAATTGAAAAATTTCGTGAACGAACGAGTGTATCACGATGAGAAGAATGTTTCATCAGACGAAGTGGCTGATGATAACGGGCTTGCCCCATTGAAATCGGCTGAATTTGACCCTATCACATCAAAGCTTGCTACTCAACTCAGCACGGACGAATACGCTGGTGTGGTCATCGAGGACGACTCCCCATATCCAGAAGTTAGAGCTTCTGTCCCTTCCTCTGATGATCCCACATTACCTCAGAACACGCTTCGTGTTTGGGTTCTTGGTTTCATCTTAACAACTTTGGGATGCGGTATGAATACGTTGTTTGCCTTCCACAGTCCCACCTTTGTTATTACCACTTTCGTGACGTCTATCTTGGCTTTCCCTCTCGGCAAGTTTTGGGCTAAAGTGGTTCCCGATGTCAAAATTTTTGGTTTGGCTTTGAACCCAGGACCCTTCAACTTAAAAGAGCACGCTATTATTACAATCATGGGTTCTGTCTCCTTCGGGGGCGGTGCTGCTTACGCTACCGATATTCTTACTGCTCAGAATAAGTTTTATAACTCCGACTTCGGTGTGGGATTTGCAATCTGCGCCATCTTATCTACTCAAGTTATTGGCTTCTCATTGGCTGGGTTGGCTCGCCGCTCACTAGTCGACTCGCCTTCCGCTGTATGGCCTTCTAACTTGGTCGCGTCTACTTTCTTAACCAATCTCCATCTTAATGAGAATCATCCTGCACAAGGGTGGAAAATCTCCAGACTTGCATTCTTTTGTATCGTCGGCGGTGGGTACTTCCTCTACAACTTCTTTCCAAGTTACATCTTCACTGCCTTATCATACTTTGCATGGCCAACTTGGATCGCCCCCAATAACGTTACTGTCAATCAAGTTTTCGGAGCCAGCAGTGGTATGGGCTTCGCGCCAATCACTTTTGACTGGAATCAAGTTGCTGGCTACATTGGTTCTCCATTGATTCCACCTGCAACGACAATTCTTACCATCTTATCTTCGATTATCTTTATTTTCTGGATTATTGTGCCTGCAATATACTACTCTAATACTTGGTACTCCAAGTACATGCCTTTGTCTTCTTCAGGCTCATATGACAGATACCAACAAGAATACAACGTGACAAGAATTGTTAACAAGGAGACTTTAAGATTTGATGAAGCGGCATACAAGGAATATTCACCATTATTCATCTCATCCACGTTTGCTATTTCATATGGTTTGTCCTTCGCTTCCATCATTGCAACTTTGGTGCACACTGTGTTGTTTCATGGGAATGATATTGTTCAACAGTTCAAAGCCAAGGAAAAGCCTGATGTGCATTTGCGTTTAATGAGGCAAAACTACAAAAACATTCCAGAATGGTGGTACGGAATAGTATTTCTCGCCTCTTTTGCCTTATCTATTGTCACCGTCAAAGTATGGGACACTGAGATGCCAGTATGGGCTTTGGTCGTCGCTTTGATCATTGCTATAATATTTTTGTTGCCAGTGGGTATCATTTACTCAAAAACGAATATTTCCGTCGGTTTGAACGTTGTGACTGAGTTTATAATTGGTTATATGGTTCCAGGAAAGCCATTGGCTATGATGTTCTTCAAGACTTTTGGTTACATCACCAACAGCCAAGCCGTCCTATTTGCGCAAGACATGAAATTGGGCCACTACATGAAGATTGATCCTCGTCTTCTCTTCTGGGCTCAAATGTCCGCAACTATTTGGGGTTCTTTAGTCCAAATTGGTGTCATGAGGTGGTCTTATGGAAACATCGTGGATTTGTGTACTCCTCATCAAAAGAGTCACTATACTTGTCCTAATGGTCGTGTTTTTTTTAACGCATCTCTTATCTGGGGCGCTATAGGTCCACAAAGAACCTTCGGCAGTGGTGCCGTGTACAACAAGTGTCTTTTCTTCTTCATTTTGGGTTTGTTACCGGCTGTAAATTGGTTGATTTTGAAGAAATGGCCAAATTCGAAGATTAAATGGATGAACTGGCCTGTGTTTTTTTCTGGAACAGGTCTTATTCCTCCTGCAACCCCATACAATTATGCCACCTACTGTATGGTTGGTGCCTTTTTCAGTGTCTTTGTCAAAAGAAAGTGGACCAAATGGTATTTCAAATACAACTATTCTCTTTCGGCGGGCTTGGACATCGGCCTCGCTTACGGCACCTTAATTGTGTTTTTGTGCTTGCAATTGACCAATACCGATTTCCCAAGTTGGTGGGGTAACAATGTGGTCAACGGAACACTTGACACTAATTTGGAGACCATTTCCAAAATCTTGCCAGCGGGTGAAGCCTTTGGTCCAACCACTTGGTAACGAGGTTATCACTTGTCTCCGTTCAGTTCTTTCAATATGCGTACTTAGAACAACAATCATTAATTCAGAATTCTTATAACATTGGTGCGCACCGACCCCGATGTCAAATAAGATGCTTAGAAGCAAATCTGTCGCGTGCGATCAGCTCTGCATGTGATGCTATTCCCAAGCGATAAAAGGCCACATCCTCTACGGTAGAGTCCTTGCTTCCTTCTCACAGAACTCTTGAGAGATCTTAGCCTGGATGTGTTCCAGGTATGGGCTGGACTGACAATTATTTAATAATCTGAAAGGATTCTTTCGTAGCTTCATATAGTAAATGGTTGTGTAAGTCCCAATGAACGCAGAGACCATGAATAATGGTTTTACTGGTCAGGTGACCAAACAGGGCATATGAGGCACGATCTCTGGACACCTTGCATGGGACAGTATAAAAGGTGCAGGTCGCATCAAGGTCTAGGACTGCACATGACCCTCATAGAACAACATTGTTGCAGAAGCCCATTGTTCTTTAGGTTTCCCTTACATATGCATAATCATAGTAATTATGATATCAAGTGCCTCGAGAGCGGAAGTACCCTGAATTAATGTCACAAAATATATTAGCTCTTGGTGGGGTTTCACGCGGCGATGTAATGTTCGCGGACGTCTGAAATCTCTGATTTCGTCGTCACCCTTACACCCTCTTCATGCCGGCTTATGAACTCACATCCCTAGATACTCTGGAGCCTAATTCTCGACCCGACTCAATGCCGATCTATTCCACTTCAGTATATTCAGAGACTCCATCTTTGCTACTGGAAGTTGGAAAAGAGGCGCTGAACCGAAACTTCTTCGGCACCCTTGCTGCTCTGATCTGGAAAGGACCTCAATTCCCGCTGGATTTTCCACCAAGTTCTCGAGAAGGGCCATCCAAATTTGAAGAAATTGTTCAAAGATTCCATCTGCGGTACTCGCGGCGCCAAAAAACACTCATTCTCTTCATGTATTTGCTACTTTGGCTGATGATGTGGGCGCACATGCTTCTTCCTTATTTACAAAATGGGCCCACATTATCCAATGGAAAGCGTGTGGTGACTTTGTCATGTCAAGATGCCCTCTGGAAAGGTAAAAATGATGCATGTGGGCTCGATGCAAGGAAATGTGTACCGGATGGAGACGTGTTTTTCAGGTGCCCTGCGCTTTGCGACCGGGGAAGCTGGCTTTACTCCCTGCGAGCCGTAGGTCCAGTGAATGTCAAATATAGGGGCTTCTTCATTGGAGGAGGAAAAGAATACGAAGAGTCAGAGGAGGTCTCCCGGCTTTCAAAGCCGTATCGCGCGGACTCATTCCCATGCGGGGCTGCCATTCACTCGGGATTGATATCACCATTCTCAGGTGGATGCGCCCGGATATCATATACCGGGGCAGTGTCCGACTTTCCACTGACTAGAGGATTTTACGGTGTTCTGGACTCCATATCGTTTCGCTCATTTTTTCCATTTGCCTATTTCTTTGCCCCTCTTCCTGATAACATGTCCTACTGTCACGATCCAAGAATTTCTGTGTTGATTTTCAACATCCTTATGGGTCTTCCAATCGTGATATTGGGATCTGGAGTCGCTATTTACTGGATTATAGCCACTGTTGGCTTTTGGACTATAACACTAGCCACAGATCCTCCAGTAGATGTGAATCCCTTTGATGCAGAAACATTCTACCAGCTCATTTCTGTTGGTCTTGAGCGTTTTCTTCCCACATGCTTCGTACTTTACGTTCTCTGGGTCACCAGCGCGAAAATAACGTTTTCCAGCTTCGAAACAAGCTCGGCTTTACCATTGATGCAGGAATACAACGCAGCAGACGGCCATATATACTCGCCGATGAATATTCCTAGACCCAATAGTGCACGTTGGTATGGCGTCATTCTTTGGTATCCATTGTTCTGGATTGGAGTTCTTAATAACGTTACTTTTGATCGCCTTCCTGTTGATAGATTAACCTTGCATGATCTTCAGACACAACCAGGTGCATTGATTACAGTGGTCGTTGTGGCTATGGTGGTAATTGTGTGTATTTTATGCCAAGGCTACTATGTTTGGCTTCTGGGCAAATTCTGGAAACTTTTGGCGATGTATGGACTCATATTCTCGGCGTTCATAATTTTGGCGAATCTCCGGGGCTTGACCCTTAGAATACACCATTACATATTTGCCTTAGTGTTCATTCCAGGTTGCTCAACGCGCGGAAAAACTGCACTTATGTTCCAGGGAATTTTACTAGGTTTATTTCTACTGGGAGTTGCTCGTTGGGGTTACGCTCTGATAGCTGAGACTGATTTGTCTCTATTAAGAGGCGAGCCTCTGGGGCAACTTCCGTCTCCCGTTATCACGGGCTTTTCTGCCGGCGTATTGCTCTGGCTGCGAAATGCAACGCGAGCAGCTGGTGAGCCAAAAGAACCTGGTCGCGTATCTCTTCTTATTAATGATATCGAACGTTTCAATGGAGTGAATGACGGGGCGCTTGACTTGGGTGACATCATCGACAAGAACAAAGAGCTTCGCACTATGGTGAATATGAAGAACTCAACACAGCTATACATCCGACTTGCAAGATACCCCGACGGAGCGGGAAAACACAGCGACTACACGCAGGCCGCTGTAATCGAATACCCAAGCCTAAAATTTCAGCTTCCGCCTCCCGGTATCACTTGAGCGAAATGGACCGTAAACTCGATGTACAGGTGCAGGCGAATCACTACACGCCAATACTGTGCACGAGATCTAGAGACTCAACTATATAAGAATTTAAAAAAATGTCCTCGTAACAATTTTACAGTAGATCAATACCAATTAGCGAACTAGAAGCAGATTCATGGAAAACGGACTAAGAATAAACAGATATTATCATGGTTTTGCATGTGACAGGAGCCCGTACATCAGAATTTCCGCGCATTGAAGTAGGTAAAGAACACGCCAAGACAGTCTCTACATAAATAAGCCAAGCTAATATGGAAGACACTGCCTCCGGGGAACTCTTCACACTCAGAAACCAATTTTATACAGGTCAGCACAAAAAGGTCATCTCAAATGACGTAGCGCTGTTCTCAGAGCTCGCTAAGCCCAAAGTGCTAGAATTTCAAATCAGATCTACCGTGGCCCTTTCGCAAGACGCTTCGCAATTGATTGAGCTTGGAAAGTCTTTGTATCCAGAAAAAGAAGAACTCTTTCAAGTTTTACAGGCTTGGAACGATTTGAAAACTTTTGGAACTGACGATTCCACGTATTTTGATGATGTGCAAGAGGCCCGCTTCGAGGCCGAGGCTGTTTTGACTGCACTTTACTTGGTGAAGTTCCGCAAGGACGTGGACCAGTCACTCGTCTTGTTGAGCAAATTTACCAAGAGGGAATCGGAAACCCCTCTTGAATTGGAACCTTACTTGCTCTTGGTGCAGTTACATTTGCATAGAGAGAACTTCTCCGAGGCTTACAAAATCTACGAGGACTTCAAATCATTTTCATACAGTGCTAAGGATGACATTGTTTATCAAGTTTTAGAATCTTGGATCATGGCAGTGAAAGGCGAGTCCGACAATATCACCAGATCTTACTATTTCTACGACGAGTTGTTGTCCAACGACTTCAACGAAGACCCTCAGGGCAAGTTTCACATTTTGGATGTTTTGTTTGTATTGACCTTACAATTAAAGCACTTGCCTGAGGCCAAGGAGATCTTGAATCAGATCTCAAGTTTAGGGTATGAAGCCAATTCAGCAGGGGACCTAATTGCAAACAAGATTACCTACGAGTACCTCACCAATAATGGGGCCAATGTGTTGCTGTTGTTACTGGAGTTATCAACCGCTGATTCTGACCATCAATTACTCAAGGATTACAAAGAGAAGAATGAAAGATTTGATGCTATCGTCGAGAAATACCACGTGGTCTAGAAAGCAATATAGTTTGCTTCGGGTTAAATTGGAAGGTAAGCGAATGCTTTTCACTCAATAGATCGCAAAATCTACAACTATTCCGTAAGATAAAACTGCTAATTGTGGTGTCAGTGTATATTATATCCTCATCGTCAAATCACTCATCTAGTTTAACAACCTCTCCAGCTTCGTTGAACTTCAAGCCCTCTGCTAGCAACCTTTTTTCAATCTCTTTCAACTCATTTTCTCTTTCCAAAAGCTCCTTCCTCTTCGTGATCAAATCTTGATGTACTCTTTCCTCAAACTTCTTCAAACGCTCCTCTTCCAACTTGATCTGCTCCTCCTTGGCCATATAGTTAGAAGATTCGAGTTCCAGCGATTCTATGTCATCACCATCCCTGCTCTCTTCGTTGTATTGGAACTGTTTTCCTGATAATGCCTCTGTTCTGTAGTTTTCGTAAATAACATCATGTGTTATCTCCTTAAATTCGTTTAAATGTGTAATTAGGAGGACGTTCTTTAAAATGGTGAAATCGTTTGTCTCAGGTAACTCCACGTTAATGGGCACGGCATACTCTGGGTTCAATACTCTCAATTTCACCATGTCATCATCATCTTTAGACTCCTCATAAGTGTTTGCACCTATCACAGCGAAGGGAATCAACAGATTCAAATACTTGTTGTAAGCAATGATCTCGTCATCTATGTAGTCTTCCTCGTATTCATACTCGTTGAACTTGTAGAAATTGATCTTGTAATTAGTTAAGTCCTCCAAGATCAATTTTTTGTTCAACTGCAATTCTTCCGGAGTCAAAGCATCGGCCTTTGCGATAACGGGGATGACGTTTACAAGATTGCTAACATGCTGCAAGAACTTAACATCGATTTCAGATAACCCGTGGCCAGTGGCGTTGATCATATAGATCATCACGTGAATCCGTCCGTCTTTGAAACGAGGGTTTCTTTTGACCCTGCTTTCTTCTAAAAGCACTTCGTCGTATTGATGACGAATAAAGTCCACCACGATTTTAAAGTCGTCGTCACAATTAATGGCGTTGGCGAAGTTGGGTGTGTCGATTATGTTCAAGGAGATCTTGTGACCATCGTTATCTTCTAACTCGACATTCTCGTGCCTCAAGGAAAGCTTCTTGAAAGAAACATCTTGGGTAGCTGTTGAAGAGGTTGGGACAATTGAGTTGCCGCCACACAAAGAGTTGATAAGTGTGGAGCGTCCCAGGCCGCTCTCACCAATAACCATGAAGGAAAAGTTGATGGTTTTCTTGATTGTTTTTCTCTTCCTCAACGCTGCCGAAGAAGTATTATATTCCGACATTTGAATTATTTGGATGCTCAAATGAGTCTGTGGGTTGCTGAAACTAGATAAGAAACACCTTTATATCGAACTGAGCTGACCTCGTTGATGCGAATTTGTTGTTCAAGCTCGGCTAGAGACTCGAGCCTGCATTCAGGAAATTATTTGAGCCTTTAGCTGAGAAGTTCACAGGTGCGAATGCCGAGAGGCTCCCCTTGCGATCGTTTCCGCCAAGAATGTGATATAGCTCTGCGAAGTTTACGGCGATGCATTATACGTCAGCGCAAACAGAGTCCGTAGCATCTACAAGAAACTGAAACCCGTTCAATTTTTTGACCCGTCTTCTTGACTCTTTTATTTCACAAGGTTTTACATTCAAGTGAAGCGTTCACAAGCGAGCCTCTGCGCGCTTTGAAAACCCTTCCATATCGATCTGCCGGATGACGATCGAACAGTTTAAGCGGGATTTTCTCAGAATTTTTTTTTTTTTTTTTCATAGAACCCCATATCACACATACTCTTGATCATTTTGAGCCATTTCGATGTCTTAAAGTGGAGTATCTTGACAATGTAATCCACATTTATTCCGAGAGTTATAAGTAAAGTTTGCGGCCTATGAACCCGAATGAAGTATTCACAAACTACAAACTACCGTTAATATTCTAGTTTCTACTATTCAATACTAGGAGCTCCATTTATTATTTATGAAATTTCGTGAAAGTAATTGCTTGTATTTGAGTGGCCCTAACATCGCTAAGCCATTCGCGTGCTTACCCTGAGTACATTCTATCCCTGTTGTGTGTCATAAATCACTATGTTATTCACTATACGTAAGGGCTAGGGATTTTACACAAATTGGTTCACAGGAACCTTCTACACGGAGATAATGACGGGAGCAATTTGTCAAAAAGGTGCAAAAGCACCAGTCAGTGGAAATGATTATGTCTAGCTTCAGTTATTTCACCTTCAGAAGTAGTTTGAATGATTAAAAAAGACAGGAATCGACGCTGTTAAAAGTATTCTCTATGGAACTCTATTCTAAAGTATTCAAATGAGTACTAGATCCACCTCTTCTTGTTTGCGCTTGATAATGAAGCTGAAGTTACCCGAGACGAGGCAGGGTAGAAAGATGAGGGATATGCGGCCACGGGGGCGGTGTTCACTTTCGAGGCAGGTGTATAGTCCCATCCTGGAGTAATAGTGGAAAACACATTGGGCGAAGGTCTCATCGTCAGGTAAGGAGTGTAGGCCGACAGCTGATGACGGTTGGAAAACAGTTTGTATGAAATACTCGAAGCTGGTTGCGTTTGCATGGGGGCGTATCTGGTTTTTCCCGTTTGTTCAGTGTATGGTACTGTGAACCATTTCGAGTCAGCGGTAGTTGTAACGGCATTTTCACCAACATTCATCTGTGCGGTTGGAGCGTCTCCAGTCACAGAGAGAAGTGACGGCTTGAAACTTACCGTTGAAGCGTCACCGCCCATATTAGTCAATTTGAACCGAGGACTATAATGGATAGTGTAACCCAGCGGGAATGTAGTGTACACTTGGAAGTAATAAATTCCATTTGGATAATCGGAGGATTGAAGCGTGGCCAGGTAAGATGTGGAACTCTTGCTGAGACTGTCCGTGAGTGTACCGACATTTTGAATATCGCCATTTGGACCAGTACACAAGGCAATGGCATACTTCAGCACATCGTCCAAAGATGTATCACCTGACGAGTCATCGCCAGCTTCCCATGACAACTTGATTGTGACTTGGCCTCCAGAAGCAGAAAAAGATTGTCCGATTCCTGGTGAGGTTATGGAAACATCCGCCACTGCCCTCGCCAATAGGGAAAGGAAAACGGCGTATAAAATGGTACACAACTGCATGACGTAGAATAATTTTTATGGAAGGCTCAGAAGTAAAGTAATTTATGGGCCTTTAAAAGCGATAAACAACTCTTGAAGGATGCTTAACGAGGCAATTTGAAGCTTGGCTATTTTCAGGTCAGCACGCAATGTTCCGAGTGAAGGAGAAACCGTGTGTGCCACTAGAAATTGCTCCAGTGGTGATATTTGGACCTCGGTGAAAGAAATTAACCGTGAAGGCTAGTAAATGTCGGTGTTGTGATGAAAGAATCTAAAGTGTAGTTTATAGAAAATAAGGGAAAAGAAAATATATACATGGCTGTGCGGGTCTGATGCAGGATTTGCGTTATTGCGACAAATACTAGAATTCCCGCGTTTAGTCTCAGAAGTTTTTAGGCGCACGCGCGAGACTCATGTGTGCATTCTTCTCGGGAGTGGTGATTGACCAGGACTTGAAACTAAATCTTCAGTATGTTGCCCAAAGTTTTATTCCGGAACCAGATTTGCAAGACAATTATACTGGTCAACCAGTTTTCAATGGTGAGGCGTGCGGTGCCCAAGAAAGCTCCTCTTTCCAATGAGCCTACAGAATCTATCGAGTTTAAAGAGGCAAGTCCGCCAAGTGAGGCGCCTAGATCCACAGTATATCCCGACGCATCTAAGTATGCTTTGAAAGACTCGCCTATTTCCGGGAATAAAGATTCCATCGATTGGTCGGACTCTTTTCATGGTTTGGGTCAGGCCCCTTTCTCCAAGGAAACCAATGAGATTCTTTTGTCACCACTTGCAGAATCAGACATCGAAATCAAGCCTGATGGGCTTCTTTATTTGCCTGAAATTAAGTATAGAAGAATCTTGAACAGAGCTTTTGGGCCCGGCGGCTGGGGATTGGCTCCTAGGTCAGAGACTTTGACCACGCCAAAGCAAGTCAGTAGGGAGTATGCATTGATTTGCAGTGGGCGCTTAGTTTCGGTAGCACGTGGTGAGCAGGACTATTTTGGAGGCGAGGAGAAACTCACAACAGCACTCGAGGGTTGCAAAAGCAATGCGTTGATGAGATGTTGCAAGGACTTGGGCATAGCTAGCGAGTTATGGGATCCGTCGTTCATCCGTGCATTCAAGAAGAAATACTGTGACGAGCTTTTTGCCGAGCATGTGGTCACAAAGAAGAAGAAGAAGCTCTGGAAATTGAAGTCGAACTCGTTTGATTACCCTTACAAGGCATGCTAATTTCGGCCTGCTAGCTACATGTTTATAGTTTGTCTCCAGCCACGCAGACTCCCACTGAAGAGGAGTTTTCCTGATTAATTCACAGTAATTCAGATCTTTCGGTATTCATATACAGTGCAATTAATTTTCGAGAAAGCCTCTTCCGGAACCCAAAGCATTCGCTGTTTGAGACAAAGGTCTTCTCTTCCAAACATCCCAGAATCCCTGCTCGGGCAAATCTTCAGTATTGGCCGGTGCAAATTTAAAGTCTTGTCCTGCAGAAGATGTAGACTGAGCCCAAAGAAGCTGCTCTGAAAGGGCAGAGAGGGCAGCACCGGCCAATCCGCCCATAACTTTGTGCTTGACGGGAATGTGCTTGAAGGCTATAGTAAGAGTGGCGACATTACCGGCAGTAACAGCCCAAAACGTATTCCAACCATCGTTTGTCTCTCTTAAGTTGGCGATCATACCCTTCACAGCAACAGTGACAGTAGCAAACCCAGTGATGGCCAAAGGTAAGCCAATCTTAAAAGTGGTCCTCTTCCAGATGTACAACCAACCGTAAGCACCTACGGTGGAGTAGAAGCCCAATTTGAACACTTGCATGGTCTTTTTCTTAGTGTCCACAGGCTCCCATTTTGGGTAAGGATAAGCACTGAGGAGATTTGAGAATGGCGTCGGCCATTTATTATTGGATTGGGGGTACACTCTCTTAGCTTCCTCCGCCATGACGTCTGCTTTTATGCTTATAGATAATGACTATCACCTCGTTTGAAGGAGACCAATCATGTGTGGGAAAAAAACATTACGTTGCGCGCAGGAGTACACCCGTGCATGCTAATTATTCTTCCTCGAGACTCGTAGTCGTGTGAATGACGGGAATACTAGGGTAGTTTTAATACCAACTGATTCTAGGAATAGTCGACCGCCCCTCCTACTCCCTGAACACTTTTGGGAACGGGGCCTGCGAGCAGAAGCATAAAGGCAGTGATGTGGATCCTATTTCTGAAAATAGATTTTACCGCAGTATGTTGTTCCAAAATCAAAAGCGCTACCTCGACCAAAATTCAGCGATGAAAGGCATCATCTCAATGAAAGATAAAATGAGCTAAAGTTGCAATCTTTTCTCGTATGAGTGCAGCAAATTATGTCATCCCGAGAGGCGAAAACATTTATAGAATTCACAGTGCTGCAAATAAACAGAAATGATATTTGAGCGGGCTGTAAATTTATTTTTGACGGACAGCTTATTTCAAGCCTAATATCGGGTATGTGAAATTGACGTGTTAAGTGTAAAAATCTCTTGCTGGGCTACCAGTGTTTGATTGAGTAGTTGGTGGGCTAGACTGACGTCACAATTAATTATCCAGGCGATGAGGTTTCTAGAAGACTGGAAAGGTCCAGCGAAAGCTGCCAGTATGTGCTGGTATACTGCGGTCTTTTAGATAATGCTTCATCAATTAATTTTATGGTGAAGCAAGTGATTGTAACTACGAGAACTCATTGGTGATTCCTACATACAGTCACACCTACACATACGAACGCGTCAGGAAAATTTTCAGACGGTTTCTTGCCAACATCTCATCAACCCCACACCACAATGAACAAAGGAGTCACAATTGCTTCAATTTTTGCAGTCGGCTTTCTTTCATATGCCGCATATTTTGATTACAACCGTAGAAATTCGCCTTCCTTCAGAAAGCAATTGAAAAGAAGCAATGCCCAGGAAAAGAAACAAGCCGCTAAGGCCCAGGAAGAATCCAGAAAGTCCAAAATGCTCGCTGTCAAGGAAGCCTTGATCCAGGATTTGGCCAAAAATCCTCTTCCAACGGGTGAGTCCAAGGAGGGGTTTTTCATGGAACAAGTCGCTACTGGAGAGCAATTGGCCAATAAAGCGAACAACAAGATCGATGCTGCATTGTGCTTCTACAAGGCCTTGGCTGTGTACCCCAACCCCACAGACATCATGGGTATATACCAAAATACTGTTCCCGAGGATGTTTATGAGTTGTTGGTGATAATGATTGCCATCCAGCCCCCATCCAACATGTCTGGAATTATTGGCGGCGCAGATGGTGTTTCAGGCACCGCATCTGCAGCAGCTTCGATGGCTCAAGAAGTGAAGCCTTCTGAGGCAGACTTGGATTAACGAATGATGAGGTCATTGTACATATACGTTTACTATAGATATTTGCTGAATTAGGCAGCTGAAGATGTATTCGGAAAAATACAAATAGCACCCTATATACAACAGCGAAGGGAAGTTGTTCATGAGAGCATGATCCCACTGGTAAGAGCAGTCAGATCAGTGAGAGGGCGTAAAAAGCTCTGGTCGCTAGGTCACGTGATGAATCTCACGGCACACAGTTGACTCACAACAGGCCACGCATCTTGCATAAGTGCTATCCACAAGAACATGTCTGTCAATGTCGCCATCATTGGAGCTGGAGTCGTGGGCTCCGCGTTTATTAATCAGCTCAAAAACTTAAAGACTGCCACTAAGTTCAATGTCATTTACTTGGCAAGATCGTCTAAAGAGGCCGTGATCTCCAAAGACTATCGGCCGATCGACTTGAACAGCTTCAAAACCGCCTCCGCATCGCCTGTTTTGCCTTTGGATGAGTTGGCTAGTTTCTTGAAGAGCTCCGGAAAGCCGACTCTTTTGGTAGACAATACGTCCAGCTCTTTAATTGCTGACTATTACCCTACTTTCATCAAGCAGGGAATCTCCATTGCAACTCCAAACAAAAAGGCGTTTTCCTCTGATTTGAAGACCTGGAACGAAATTTTTGATAACTCTGCTGTACGTGGTGCCGGTTTGGTCTACCACGAAGCAAGCGTTGGTGCTGGGTTGCCCATTATAGGCACTTTACGGGATCTTGTGGCCACCGGCGACAAAGTGCATATGATTGAGGGAATTTTGTCAGGGTCCTTATCTTATGTGTTCAACTCTCTTTCCACAAACGAGCCATCCACTGCCAAGTTCTCTGATGTTGTCAGCACTGCCAAGGAATTGGGTTACCTTGAGCCAGACCCCAGGGACGACTTGAACGGCATGGATTTCGCTCGAAAGGTGACAATCTTGGCAAGGATTGCCGGATTCGAGGTGGAGTCTCCATCATCATTTGCAGTGGACTCGTTGGTGCCAAAGGATTTGGAAGCTTGTGCCACCGGAGCAGAATTCTTGGAGAAATTGCCCCAGTATGACGCTGATTTCCAAAAGCGGAAGGACGACGCTTTGAAGGAAAACAAGGTGTTGAGATACGTCGGAAAGGTGGACTTCAAACAGAACAAGGTTTCTGTGGGCATTGCCAAGTATGATTTCGACCATCCGTTTGCATCCTTGAAGGGCTCTGATAATGTGGTTTCTTTCACTACCGAAAGATACCCAAACCCCTTGATTGTTCAGGGCGCAGGTGCCGGAGCAGAAGTCACTGCTCATGGCGTATTGGCAGACGTCCTCAAAGTAGCTGAGAGAATCGCCAAGTAGAGACTTACTTTACGTAATTCAGAGCAGATTTCAATCGTGGAATGTTTTCGTAGAAGTACGCTTAATTAACTCTGGCCATTACTGCCTTGGATGCTTTTGAACATACGGGGCAAGTCGAATAAATGCTTGACCAAATACTCAATACTCACTGGAACATGAGCCCTGTCACATTCCGTCAACATATGCAGCGTCGTAGTCTTCACTCAAATACTTCATTGAGTCTCGAAACAATTGCCTCAAAAATGCCTCATCCTTGCACGATTCCCGGAACTTCAACATCACCTGCTGGGATTCCAAGAAAGAACTGTCCGAGGTCTCGGACACCAAATTGACCATGGTGCTGAGCCGGGAAATATGAACGTTATTGGGAGCCAAGAAGAACTCGCCGTTCTCTCTTAATTCCACAATGTACGAGCCAGTTTTATGGATGAACTGGGCGTATTTGAACTGCGATTTACCCCAGCTGTAACATATATCAAAGGTGTCCTTGGCGAAGAAGGAAGTACCTCTGTTATCGAGAAAAAAGTCTGCCACCTTGAGAAAATGCAAATGGAAGTAGAATTTGCTGGACCGGAGAATCTCGCAATCTTTAAACTCATCGTCAGTGAGAGGATTGACTGCCAATTTCAAGTCCACAAAGGAGTGAAAAGGGCTTGTTTCGGGAATTGTGCAGAGCTCCCTCCAGGGGGTCTCGATCAATTTGAGCCCATATCTCTCGCAAAACCTCGACCACCCGATGATGGTCTCGTCGATGAACTTCATGCTCGTGTTGAGCCATTGAAGGCGAATGTGGTAGCAATGCTCAGGGTTATGTACACTGTCGTAGTGAATATCGATCAACTCAGGCCGAAAGGACTTACCGAGCGGGTCACAGTTGTACCTCACATGCTCGCTGATCAAAAACCGCTTCTTCTTGCGATGCTTTTGCGTTTCACTGAGTGAAGACGAATCGCTGTGCTCTTGTGTTAGATGCAGTGAAATCGTCTTTCGGAGCTCGATGCTTTCATTGAGCAGTAAAGAGTGCATAGTTTGGGGCACATTGGAGTCGACGGAGTTGTTGCGAGTACCCAATGGTGTCGAGCAAACTAGGTCATCCAACTTGAGGTTTGCTTCTTTTTTAAAAAAGTCTTCCCTCTTACTGGATTCTCTGATAGGCTCTGTGACTGGCTCTCTGTTGGACTCCTTGACTAGTTCTCTGACAGGGTCTTCTTTCTTGACAAGTACATCCCTTTTCTTATCTCTGCCTCTTGAGCTTGTCTCTTTCGAGTCCTTGTCTTGTAAATCTTTTTCGTTCGGATCCTTTTCTCCCTCCTTTGAACTTCCTTTGCTAGACTTGGTGTATCTGTCATCCAGAGCCTTTCTTCGGAACCAGCCCTTAGAAGCTTCGACCTTTTTTATGTATGCCTTGTCCACGTAGTCTTTGGTGAACTCGTAAAAGTAGTGGCCGTCCAAAAACCCATGTCGTTCCTCCACGTGACTGAATAGACCCTGTTTCATGAGAAGCTGTCCGTACTCTGTGGCTTCCTCTCTTTCATCGAGATCTTCAAACGAGTTCACCAACCACGTAACCAAGTCGCTACCTAAGAAGCAGTGCGGGTGCATTTTGAAGTGCCAGGTCCGGTCCACAAGCTTTATTCCTCCGGGAGCCTGCAACTCTGCAGCCAACTGGCCCAAGCGAATATTTTTGTTAAACCGCAGCCCGATCATGAGCGAATTGGTGGGTTTTTGCCCCAGCAGATCAAAGTATTCGGCCTGCTCATAGAGAAAATCATGAAGGTTCCCAGTATAGAAGTTGATCTCGGGGAACACCTGGCTCTTCGCTCCCTTAGAGCCTTCATAGCTGCCTTTTTGGATGAGAGTGACCAATTTCCGGAGCCCTTCAAGCCGGATCTCCTCATCACTGAGCCGCTCGTTATTGATGTTGTAAGCATTCAGCGTGATTTCGCATGGCATGATCACAAACTTCATCTTGTGAAAGTTTTCTCCGGAATCCTGGAGCGCATCCTCATATCCTGCAAGCAACTGGTCGTATTGGTTCCAATTAAGGCTGTACGGATTTGATGTTCCCGGTTCGATTTGGGACGGCGAGAAATCGTCCGCATACCGAGTTCTAATCAAAGGCTTATTAGTATTTCTGGAGCCCAAATTGATCGCGTGTATTTGCAGTGACTCGACCTGCTTGCGAAAGAGCTGCACATTTAAAGAGCCATTGTAATCATAGAAGAGTCGGTGAATCTCTTCGTTTAGCGAGAGATATATCCGTACTCCCATGCAGTCCCCTGACGGACAATACTTCACGATACCCTCTGGGTACCCACCGGATTTTCTCCGCGCTTCTACGTCCTTGACCTTGTCTCCATAGCAGACCTGAAAGCCTAAGGCCAACCGTAAGCGGATCATCTCTTGCATCAAGTCCTTGGTAGATTTGGGCTTCGTACGATTCTCGAGGTTCGGGGTAACCACATATATCTGGAAGATATAGTCAGTATCAATTTCGGCATTCGTGGGAAACAAGGTCGTGCCTATGGGGAGTGCTGCAGGGGCTTTCAACGACCTCCAGCGGAACATCTTCCGATGGATTTGCGGCGGAATAACGTCCAGCCAGCGGGAGCACGACGTGTCACGAGGCTGTGGTCTAGAAGGGTTCTCAATCACCATCCAGTAAGGGTTGTTTTGCTCCCGCTCCGCTGTCTCGAGCTCCATTGCAGAGGCACGAGTTTCCTTATTTGTTTTGGGGTCCGATGCATTTTTTCTTCTAATGCCAGAGTTCTGTAGAGCCATGGAGCTTTTGGTTTGAGATCCGACTTGGTGTATGTGCTTTCTCTGTTGAGTTGACTTTTCAGGTTGGGCAGATTTCCCCGAAGGCCTAAAAGGCGGAGGAAACTTCACAGGTTGAGCCAAGGTATGTTTCAATTCAGATTGCAGTCGCATAGTTTTGAAAGCTCTCAAACCTGTTTGCTTTTCCGTCTTTCGGACAGAATCGTTATGGTTCTTATCCTCACCAGTTTTGTTTAGTGTGTATAGTGACGACAATGCGGAATTGGACATGGAGGTATTGGTGACCAAGCCATGAACACTCGTATTGGTGACCCAAGCTCCTATCGAGGGACTTAATGTGCCCAAGGTATTCATTTTCAATCGGTTGCAGTTCAAAGTCAGATTACTCGAGAGAGAAGCCGCATTGACACTGGAGCCTTCATCTTGGATAGAGGTTGGCTCTAGAAGCGATAGCGTAGCATCATTAAAATCAATCTTTTTCGTTTCGTTTCTTCGAGAAACCGGGCGAAATAGCTCATCATCGTAGGCATCCATCGACTCAACAATGGGCACGTGATCTCTGAAGTCGATCCGGCTCAACTGAATATCTTTCAATTCATTTTCCATGAGGCCCATCATCTGTAGCTCATATATCTTACAGCGGGAAACCCACTGAGTCATGCTGTTCTTGGCGGCGGCGAAAAAAGAGACATCACACCATTTCGGCACCACATGGCAGATATCGCCTCGGGAATCTTTATACCTAAACAACGGGACTGTATGCAATGGGGGCTGTGAAAGACACACAATATCCAAGGCGCAGTCTAAATTGAACATCTTCTTAGAGGTCTCAAGCATGAGGTTATAGTCCACATCGAAGAGGCCAGTTCCGGGCGTTATCACCACCAAATGATTCACGGAGTGCCGGAGGTCAGTATCCTTATCTTTATCTGAGGCCTGTGCCAACGCCAAATTGATTGCCTCGAGTAGATTTCCTTTTACCGCAGGACATGGCTCGCCCCGGATGGAGCTTTTGCCGTCTTCGCGGTGCAAGAGTATGTCCCGCTTAAAATTGGCAAACTCTAGCCGAAGATTGGCCATTATTTTGTCCCAGATAAACACACTGACCTGGTCTACAACCACACGGTAGTAGTCCTGGCATTTTCGGGGTCGCTCGCCGTGGCCAAGCGATATCCAAGGCGAGTCTGTTAGATCGACTGACGTAAACAACACAATTGTGATAGCATGATGGGATGCCTGCGATCGCCATTTTTTGAAAATCATGGGGAACAAGTTGTTGACTAACTTGTGGAACATGATCTCACCACTCTCTTCGAAATGCCACATCTCTCGAGCCAACTGGATGAGGAATACCATCTTTCCGCTTTCGCTACGAAAGGTCACGTTGGTCCGCTCGCCAATGTATCCACTGACCACTTTCCTGCCATCCTTAAAGAGAAATCGGACCAAACCCACACGGCTGCCTAAATAGGAAAGCCTCTGGTCCACATGGCAGCATGTGCCTACTAGCAGGGACGAGAGATTCCACTGCAGGTCGCGCGAGAAGTTCACATCTTTTAAGTACACTTCCACAGTATCCAACTCCACGGTCTCCACGTGCTCCACTCGTCGCACTACCACGGCCGTTCTCTGAGGGAGCCCGAGAACCTTCTGAAGACTGGAAACTAGGGAGATTGATTTCTGCTTGGCGTTTTTGAGCACGAAGTTGCGTTCAAAAACCCGAAACACAAACAGCTTGCCTTGTTTCTTGGCCGCCACCATCTCGTAAACGTCACCTGCACGGAGACCCGTTGCACTGGAATCCACAACCATATCCTCGGAGTAAGCACCGTATTCATGGAACCAAAGCACCAAGGGAATGTCTACAACTGCCCTGGATACGCCTGGCACGCTTTCCGAACTCTCTTTCGAGAAGCCCCGTTCTCGAGCCTCACCCTTTCCCCGGATAGATCTATCAACTATCCTGTCCAGGCCTTTCTCTGGTGGGACAGTGCGTCTGCCCACCACCAATGTCGTGCCGACGTTGTTCATGTTCCCGCTGGATATGGTTCCTTTTCGTTCGCCCATGCGGCTTGGTGCGGGCAGTTTAGCGTCATGTCGTAGGTACTGCGAGAGATCATCACCTTGGTGACTTCTAGCGTATCGTGCATGCTGCATTTACTACCTCCGCTAGGACCGTGCTATGGAGGTTGATCCGTGGTTTCGAGCTACCCTTGATGCGCCGCACTCAACTGTGTGACTGCATACACCGCCTACATAACAGTACTCTTCTTGATTGATGCTTCTTCTTATCTGGACCAAAAGTGTCTTGAAGGGAGCTATTGGTGATTGACGCCATTGACGCAATTTGCAGTCTATATGTAATTGATAATTAAAAGCTTCGCACTGTATTCAATTGACATTGAAAAGCCACCCATTGTGAACCCCTCAGAAGTTATTCTAAGTGTTTCACTTGTGCTCGAGAACCCACGTATGATATACAATCATATGAGGTCTCAAGATCTATCTAGACATAGTATTCCGGCGAGCACAGGGTTCTTGTTCAATTCACACAGACCTGAGGCTTATAATACCCTTTGTGGGGCATACTCGAATACTGCTCACTCCACTTGCCATGTCTGACTTTGGCACTGAGCGGGAATTCTAGCTCCGGGAATCACAAATTCTTTTAAAAACCAACCGTGAAAGCTTGAATCACCAGACAATTCAGGATGAAAAGAAGTGCCTAGAGTTTTGCCCTGGCGGACAGCCACCACAAGGCCTCTTTTCAATGCATACAAGACCTTGACAGGCTCCTTGCTTGCAGCAGTGAAGTTGACTGTGATACCATTTGCTGACAAATTGGCAGGCCCAACTAATACTCGGGATGGCTGCAGCACGTTGATTTCATTCACCACCGGCGCTCGTATAAATACCGCCCGGAAATGCGAAAGGCCTTGTGCAAACAGACTGAAATTGCAGCTCTGTTGGAACAGATCCGATTGTCTGCCAAAAGCGTTCCTGACCACGGATATGTCGAGCCCGCCAAGGCATTTTTGTCCAGGATTCCCTTGTTCAATCTGGCTGCTGAGAAAAATCAAGCCAGCACAGGTGCCCCACACGGGTTTTTTGGAGCAAAAATCCCGGAGCTCGCCCAAAAGCCCCGTTCTTTCGGCAATATATGAAATACTGGTAGATTCACCTCCTGGAATCACCAAAGCATGACATTTTTGAAGCTGCTCCACGGTTCTGACTTCGACGAATTTAAGGCCATAGTGCGTGAGTTTTTCTTCTTTCACTGCGTCATGGAAGTACCGAATGTGCTCGATAAAGGCTCCCTGAAGTGCAAGCACACCCACAATCATGATATCAAAATGAACAGACTGCCTAAAATCAACAGCTAAGAATATGAGCAACTTAACAAGAAAATTCAACGACTGGTTTTACAACTCAAAAAGATTCCCTCACCCAAATCAAGTTCCAACGTGCAAACAAGCCAAGTAAAATAGCTAAAGAGCCCAATGGTGCCATTTTAAAAACCTCTGAGTCAATTCCAGTCATCCGTGACTTCCCGGAGAAACAATGAGAAAAGACGCGGGTAATGTCGGATGCAACAGTCCTAGAAGACGCCTATTATGCTTCCAGCACGTGACTGCCGCCCTCTGCTTTGCCTATGCAACGGCGATTTCCAAGCCTAGAAACGTTCACACGAAACGGCGCAGAGACCCCAATCCGTAACAGATGAGAAAAATCACGGGTACCTTTGGCCTTTCCTCTGCGTAAAGGTCAACACCGAAGCCGTTTTAGCTGTTCCCACACCCCAACCGTGTCGGTGTTCCCACATATGCTACATGCAGGTTAACAATACCCCATGAATACGTGAAGTGAGCTAATATTCGGCCAACCAGAAAATCCGCCTATAAATCATAAGTTGGCGGCCGGCAGATTTTCCGTGCAAATTTCAACAGGACAAAGTTCGAAATTGACTTGATCAAACATCATCAAAAGTGCATTCCAGGATTTCCGAGAAATGAGTGACTTCAATATAAAGGCCGGCTTGGCGCAAATGTTGAAAGGCGGTGTGATTATGGACGTCGTTAACGTGGAGCAGGCAAAGATTGCAGAGAAAGCAGGCGCGTGTGCCGTTATGGCCTTAGAGCGTATTCCTGCGGACATGAGAGCATCTGGACAAGTCTGCAGGATGTCAGACCCCGCCATGATTCGGGCCATCATGGAGGCAGTTTCCATTCCCGTAATGGCCAAGTGCCGCATCGGGCATTTCGTCGAGGCGCAGATTCAACAAGTGTTGGGGGTGGACTACATCGACGAGTCTGAGGTGTTGACACCCGCAGACTGGACCCACCACATTGAAAAAGACAAGTTTTCTGTGCCCTTCGTGTGCGGCGCAAAAGATCTCGCAGAGGCATTGAGAAGAGTCAGTGAAGGTGCTGCCATGTTGCGGACCAAAGGAGAGGCCGGAACAGGAGACATCTCCGAGGCGGTGAAGCACATCCGCAAGGTCAAAAATCAGATTGACGAGATTTTGAGACTCAAGGGCAACGACTTGGCCATCAAGAGAGCAGCTTCAAATTTTCGTGTGGACGAGAGCCTTGTTCGTCAATTGATTGAGAATGATGGAAAGCTTCCGGTGGTGAATTTCGCTGCCGGAGGGATAGCCACCCCCGCAGATGCCGCAATCTGCATGCAATTAGGATGCGATGGAGTGTTTGTGGGGTCGGGGATTTTCAAGTCAGAGAATCCCGAGAAGTTGGCCCGGGCAATAGTGGATGCAGTGACCCACTATAATGACGCCAAGAAAATCTTAGCGGTTACCGAGGGCTTAGGGCAGTTGATGTTCGGAATAAGAATCAAGTCTACTTCCCAAGGGCGCTAATTGGCCCAAACTTAATGCACACGTCTCCTCTTGTTACAGTGTCGATGCTGTCGCTGTCTCCTTCGAACAATCCTCATAAAAGTTTTTGTAATCAATCCAAAAATCCCAAAATCATCGGAAGAATACCTTTGCTAGCGCGTTATGAATATGGTCATTGTTTTGATCGAGAACGACGATCTCTTTTACAAACCTCGACAAATCAGTTGGGGCCGATCCAGAGATGCCCAAGTCCTCCGAGCACACGAATAACTTATCGGGCCGAAGATTCTTGAGAATATTGAAGTACCCGTCAATATTGGAGCATTTCAAGAGCTTGTAATTGTGGACAATCGATTGCAGCAAAGACTGCTTGTCCTCGAGCTCTATTTTTTCCTCGAGATCGTCAATCGAAAGATATGGAGGGAGGATGAAGGTCACGTTGTGAGCAGATAGAAGAATATCCGCAAGCGGCAAGCCCGAGCTCAATATGGAGTGCAGCAAAGTTAAAGCGATGGACTTTTTAGGGTTGGCGATCATCAATCCCGAGGGGGTTTCCACTTCCTCCTGGTCCTCGTCCGAATCGTTCTTGCGTATAATGTCATACGCTTTATATCCAACTGCTGCAAGTGACGCCACAACCAAGGCAGCAACGTAGATCCGGGAACTCCGTTTTCTAGTCATCCTAAAGGAATTTTTCAGGGTGCAAGCTTTTCAGATTACTTCCCTGGTGTTCAAAAGTATGTGCTCAGGCAATTTCGAGATACTCCCGAGGTGATTTTTATGCAAGAGAAGCGTTCAAGGTAGTTTCAGGAAAATTGTAGTTGGAAATACCAAGTCACTTTTAAGCGGTGGTTGCAACAGTGAACTTGAAGACGGACTCTTAGATGGCTTTTGGATTCGTGCCGATACTCCTGCTCTGGGTCGTTCAAGATCCGAAAACTTTATCGGATGCGATTTCGCGATCAGCAGCGCCGATACTGGCATGCGCTTAGGAAGGCGTCACAACCTCACCGAGAAGATCTTCCATTTTTACCCACCTTGTTGCCACAAAAGGCTTCCAATTCACCGGAGCTCGCTCCATAAGCCACGAAATCCAACGAAAATAGCCAAGGTTTTCAAAGAAAGACCGGTGTGCTCAATACTCCAGCTTCCGTACATTCCATGTCGAGAATAGTTACACTTGGTCACAGGAAGAATTCCATGTTAATCATGGTTTCGCCCGATCATGAAAATAAAGACATTAAAATCACTGGAATTATGTAGATATATACTTCTTGATGATGCGCTCAGGTTGCGTTGCTCTTTGCATGCAACTTGATCGATACTAAACCAGCGATGTGTTGTGGAAAGTTGCTTGCTTAATCCACTTTTTTGCATTAATATTGTGCCTTCGTATCTTGTCTTTGATCTGGACATTATTGACTTCCTAGACTAGTTCGCGGCTAGTGTTTGAGTCTTTTTTCAACCCCGCTTGACATTTGTTGGGCCCGCTTCACTCCATGCTTGATTATCACCATACCACCACGACTCACTGCAAATCTCATGATATGCTTTTGCTCAGTTGGATGTTCATAGTTTGCTATTACTCGTTGGTCAAAATCTCCACGCAATGATTCATTTCACCCTCATCCAACGATTTAACATAAAGACATTTCCGCAACAATTCTTGATCGACAGGGAAGTCGTAGTTGGCGGCCCATTCAATTGATTGCGACAAAGACTTCACGATGTGGACAGAAGTTCTGAACCGGGAAAAATTAATCATGATTTCGTCTTCTTTGCTACCTGCACTGCTGAAACTTGTTTCGTTAGTAGTGTTGGTCCGAGACGGTGTCTTGTCCTTGATGAATTTCGGCCTTTCGGCATTGAAAACTAGATCAGAGAGATACAAGCCCACAAATGGAATGCATCCCTTAGAAGGTGTGATTTGGTTTGTGCACAACCGGATGTTAACAAAGTTCCTCATTGGGGATGTCAACTGCTCCAAATGCTTAAGCGTGAGTATATCTCCAGGGGGCAAGTGTTTCCATGTGTCCTTCAATTTATTGATTTTTTCACTTGTTATCGCCAAAATCAACTGCATCAACGTGGAAAAGTTCTGCATCTCGTAGCAGTGGTACGCAACATGTATCATTCGGGAAATTATGATGCGTCGTTCGTCTTCTCTTGCTGTCAAGAGAATCTCCGAGATCACCCAATTCACCACCAAGTTGAATCGCGAAATCACCAAATTCACACCCTTATTCTTGTTGTAATAATCCTCATTAACTAGGATTCCCAACCAGCTGTTGACGGGGGTTAGGTCCTTGTTCCATTTAAGTTCAATTAACTCTTTCCAGTCGATTTCTTGAAGCATATCTTTCTCAATCAAGGTAAAATGCTCAGCTATAGACTTGGCACTATAGCTCAAAATGAACGACACATGGGTCTTTTCGGCCATCACGTGCTCGATGTTCAAGGTCGATGTCTTCAACGAGTAGCCGTCAAAAACAACTTGAGGGCTCAAAACAGAGTAGGGACTTTCACTGTTGGAGTTGGCAGAGAAAATGGCATTTAGATTATTGGCATGCTGCGAAGTAGAAATCGGCAAACGTTCACTTGTTTTGATGGGAGTAACTGGCCTTTTCTTCAACTCAACCTCGACCTCTGAAGAGTAGTCAATGGCATCCTCAGTCACGGCGTTGTTGATTTCGTCAAGAATTTGCTCGGTATCCACGGTTTTGTTGCCGGGTTTGCCAGCTGCAATGAGTTCATTCTCAATTTGAGCATCCAAGTAAATCTCTGCTTCTCTTCGCTCTGCATCGAGCTTGAATAGCTCGTCGCTGGGAGAGACCTGAACCGTCGAATATCTATTAGATGATGCGTGTCTTTCAGCAGACGAGACTGGGGCTTCTGGAACTACGTTTCCTGCAGACGTGCTGGAAACAATGGTGACGTTCTCATACTCCTTCTCACCCATGCCCTCTAATTTGTACAATGCATACTGCACCGGATTCTTGCATGTGAATGTTTCGTCTGGGATCGATGCTAACTCCTTTAACACATGGTTGCTTATTCCGGGAATTGCAACCGAAGTCAAGGATGATTTCAAGGACGTTTCATTAACCGTGCTTTTCTTTTTTTGTCCTCTCAACATTTGCGAGAATACCGAACTATCAGAGAGCTCGGACAGTCTTCTGGAATCTTTCAAGGCCATTTTAGGATACACCATCCCCTGACTAAATGGTAATTCCGTCAAGGCATAAAGCGTACTTGTTCTAACGCTTTTTTTAGCTGACGACGACCGTGAAAGAAACGAATTTCCTGAAGCCCTAACATTTCTTTTGATGGAGTAATTGGACACTTTACTCAACCTGACTTCATCTTTGATGTCGGCAAATTTCCTCAAGTCATTGCAACCAAACTTTTTCTTGAGGTTTGTGTTTTTAACAGCACTGTCTGCTTTAAGATCGCTGAAAACGGAATATGCTGAATCGTAACTCACGTATGACTTAACTGAAGAGTTCCTTCTGTATAAAGAGCCACTGGAGTTTCTCGACACTGCTGACAATCGCTTGTTCATGGAAGAAGTGGCGATTTGTTCATTCAAGCTGATGCGCTGAACCAATCTATGACGCATTGATTGAGGACTCATGGCGATGCCTAAATCATCTACTTCCTCATTATAACATTCCAAGTCACTAGAATCAAATTCATAGGATTGGGAATTTTGAGACGTTTCTTTCGTTTGAGGAGATTGTTCTTGATTCTGTGAACATTCTTGTTCAATGTGTTCTTCAGAATTTTCCTTTTGAAATAATTCTTCTGGAGGTTGTTCTTTGAATTGTTCTTGAGAATGTCTCTCAGATGGTTTTTCAGAAGGTCTTTCAGGAAATTTTTCACCAGATTGTTCACTAAGTTCAGGAGCGTAGGAAGGTTTTTGATCTCCAGAGGGATCTTGACTTACGGAGTGCTCCTCTTTTTCGGAGGTGACGTCAAAGTATTTGGTGCCTGGTCTCGAATCGACATCGTCTTCAGCCAACAGCGCCGAATTTTCAAGAAGAAGGTGGCCTTCATCATTCCAATTGATACTTGTAGCCTTTCCAAAGGACGAACGCTTAGAACTCGAGGATATCTTAGAAGTATCTGCATAAATATCGGTGGCAGTATCCACTTTCTGTGTCCGTTGTTCGTGGGAAAAAAGATTATCAATCTTTTGGATATTGAGCTCAGAAATGTCTTGAATAGATAGCTCGCTTGAAGTACCTGCGGATAAATGTTTCTCAGATGTGTCTGATTCGACTTCGGGCAACGGGATACTTTTTTTCTGCTCTGCATTCTTTTCTTGCTGCTTGGGAGAGAATTCAATGGCTGACTTGTTGATTTCGTCATACGTGTTCTCGGTAATGGTCTGGCCTGAATCATTGATATAATATCTGATCACGTACTCCAACTCATCAATGATTCTTGCGCTAAGGATATCCACCCGGTCACCGATATTAAGTTCTGGCTTATCTGCCACAAAGTTTTCACCCCTTTCACTTGACTGGTCGTCAAACTCCTCATCCTGCAATTGAGAAAACGTTTCAGATTCCAGCTTAAGGTCTGGCGTGTGAAAATTCTTCGTCCAACTAGCCACCACCTTTTTGAACGATCTCTTCCTTCCGACTTCGTCCTCCAAATGTAAAGGCCGAGGAGGGGCATAAGGATGCTTTAGGCCTTGAATACGTTTTTTCAACGGCGAATGCTCGAAAAGGTTTTCATCCATCTTTTTAACTGGAGTCGCAGGGATAATTTCTTGAATTCTTGATGACGGAAGCGAAATAAGCCCATTAGTGGAAAACCCAACCTCAGGGTGAGTGGGTGGTTTCTGGCTATTATCATTTGGCTTTGTTTTTTTCAACGCTAAAGAAGAGTCGGAAAGATTCGTGTAATTGTGCTTGACAGTAACGTTTCTGGATGAAGGAATCGGAAGTTGGAAGCCGGGATTGGGTTGCCTGGAGAGCCGTTGCCTATTGTTGGCCGGAGTAGCCGTGAAAGCTAGGTTACTTTGCCTTGCCAAACAATCTCTGGCAGAGTGAGGAGACACACTCTCCTTGTTGAAATCTTCAAGTTTGATATTTAATGATTGGCGAGAGGACTTGTGCTGGGTCAACAAGTTACTTATGGACAATTGAGGATTCTCGTCGGTAGAGTTCAGGTCGTAGATTGGAATCTTGTGGTGAGCTTTCTGATCGTATAGCGACAACATGGCGGAACGCCTGTATGAAGGATTAGTGTGAATGGAGGCCTCGGTTGGAGACTTGGTCAATTTCTTAGCGTCGAAGATGTCGGATGCTAAAGGTAAGGGAGTGGTCTCAACGTTCTCTATGGGAAAGTTTCTTTCAGGAAAAAACACATTGAGCTGCGTGAGCCAATGAACTTTGAGGTCCGAGAAGATCTTGAGCTCAAACGTCATAGTTGGTTTGATCAAGCCGGAATCCATGGTGATGGCATTGATGTTGGTGGTGAAATAGTCACACAACTTTTCATCGGGCTCGAAGTCATCGACAAAATAGTTGAGAATCCAGTGCCTTAGTACAACAAATGTTCTTAGAAGCACCAACTTCCCTAGCTGTTCAGTGTCGGCTTTCCACGAATTAATGTATTGCAAGGACCAGATCAATCGCGTGATCAATAATTTAAGCACAATTTGGGGTTTGGTGAAATTCCGGAACGACAAGAAGAAGTCGCAAATTAGATTATAGTCAATGACCTCTGGTGATGTTAACTGAACAATCAACGCCTTCAACGTTGCCGACGCAATCTCCTCGGGTGACATAACATCGAATTTGACCACAGCTTCGTCACTGTCATCATTCTTGAGACTCGGGAAGTAGTGGCAGTCGTCGAAAATGCTCTCGTTGTGGCGATTGTAGAAGAAATCCTCGTGTATGGTACCTTCATAGTAGATGGCTGGCTCCGGCTCGGTTTCCATTGACTGATTGACCGGCAGGTTGATGGATACCGCATCAATATCGTTCTCCTTGTACATTTGTGTTTTGATGGACCAGGAGGAGTAAGTGATAAACTCGGGTGTTTCAGCTGAGCTTTGGGACAAATTTGCGAGAAATTCGTCAATTGGTATTAAGGTGGAGCCGAAACGCTGAGGCTAAAACGGAATATGGAAAGGACAGAAGGCTGAGAGCAATATTGGGAATAAAAGAGTGGATGTAGTAGGATATTCTCTCCGGTCGAAACTTGAGGGGGTAATGGGCGTCGTAGTGCTTTGTGAAAGAGCGTGTTTTGAGGGAGGCGCCCAGGGGAGTGTAGAGGCCGAGGTGCCACAAAGAGGAACGGGGAACGGAAACACTGGAAAGCCAGATATTCAAGGAGCTTAATCACTAGGGCCTCTGGTCTAGTGCAGGTAAGCAAAGCCGTATTTTATCGATGAACTGGTGGGAGTATCGAAGTCGTCAGCACATTGTTTTGGCGTTGTTTATTTTTTCCTTGTCGCGTCGGTACTGTATACACTGGGGACTGCACACTTGTGCTGTTTTACGAGATCCAGTCCGACCTATGACCCGCGTATCCTTCGGCTACTGGCTGGCCAGGGCCCTAAGCGCACGTATGTTTCCATGTGTTTCTAGCAGATACCAACTCAGGGGGGAAGACGAGAATGTGGAAAGCATTGCGAATGTAATCAACTACATGCCCGAAGTAAGTAGAGTCTACATGAGACAATAGGTGGCTCCGCTATCCTGAATTTGCTCCTGCGCCTGCGTATGACGTGCTTGGTGGATTGAAAATTACCCGGCTGTTTCAGGCTTGCTGGAAGCCTGTGTTTTGCGGACCCGGCAGTTGCGCATGGTGGCCCCCCAAAAAGCAGTGCTGGTAGTGACAAAGAGGCCAGCAGATTACAAAGTCTGTGGCCACCTTCTTGGCGCTTTCTGGACGCCTATTGGACGCCTTCTAGCCTGGTATGCTAGGCCTAGACGCCTAGTACGCGCCCTTGTGCAGTGCACGGCAAAATCAAGCATCTACCGAAACTATGCCGCCAATTAGCGCGTTCTTGGGCCTACATACATGACTTAAAAATATAGAGAAAAACTACGATCCCGAACGGAGGCGTCGTTTACCCGGACTCTCATAAAGCTTGGTATCTTCTAAGCACGTGCGAAAATATTGCCTAGGTTCTATGGCTTCCAGTGCTCGATTACAAGTACTTCCGCGAGGAGGGTTTCTTGTGGGTCTGGTACTGGTCACGTATTGACAAGTCTCACCGCCGAGGATATCTTAATACTACTCCAGGCTGGGTTGGCGGCCTTTCCTTTAATACTATGATGTTGTCTTCACTGACCACAGCTCCTACAGCAGGGCGCGAGGGCGCGACGCCCCAATCGGGATTTGTTTAAGGGGAGACAATGTTACAGTACTCTCACTAAGCGCTGTGCATGAGGCACCTGCGCCAGTAACAAAATATATTTCTGTCCTTCTGACTCTATTTGACCTTCTTGTATTTCTTGCGATTCTCTGGATTTGCTGGCTTTGGAATGCGTGCTCTACACCATTTGGTTTATCGATTGGGTCAAAGAGCGTGTCATGAAAGCACAGGATGCTGAAGTGTCTAGACGAGCCATGCTGCCTGAAAGATTGTGTGCAGACTACATGGAACACCCATGAAACCCTAAATGGACGACTTCCTTGGGGAAGCCGGGCGTTAAAGTTAGCATCAAAAAATCCAGGAGGCTTTTCTATCCACCTAAGGAGACGAAGACCCAGATGCTAAAACATCGGTTCGCGGTTTCCCAAGTGTGGACGGAGAAAGAGGAGAGCGACCGTCCTGCGTTTACGTTACGTTACGCGAATTACACAATGTAAAGTTTCCAAATGTATTCAAATGTATTGGTGGCGACGGGCCGTAGATGCAGTCCCGCAGAGCGGGCATTTCCAGGAAAGGAGACGACTGTGTAGAGAGAACAGTTCCGATTCTGCTACGCTGGAGCGTTTGGAGAGCCATAGATTAACCGTGGACCAAACTCCAGTGGTGGTTCGGGTAATACCCCACGCATGGCGTCTGGAGGTACGACTCGCACAGGAAGAGAAGTGTCGCCTTCCTTATTAGGACATGTACATTTGCAGTAGATTAAGTGTATCTATTATGAGGGGGAGTGTTTGATGCAGACCAACTTGGGGTGTACTGTAATAAAGTCAGTGTGCAGCAGGCCTTACTTTTTTGGGAATGGACATTTACCCACAGGACATGTGCAATGTTCCAATAATCCCCGCACGCAGCTTTAGGAAGCCAGAGGCGGCATGTGGTTGCACGTCGCACAACGTTTCACTGTTTATACACGGTTAGTCTTTGGTCTTCAACAGCTTATTACTATTATTAAAGGCAGAGGAACGAACCTGCATGGCAGGCTCTCGTCGGTACCTTTACCCCAAGAATGCAAGGACGATATGATCTACTGCACACAGACAACCCTTTGTATTATCGGAAGCTAAAATTGCTTCTGGATCTAAAGACTCACGATATCAATGTTCTCATCATCATTCCAATGCCTTGACCATCCCTGGGCCTTGAAGAACAATTTCACAACCGTCATAGAAGTGGTGCAACGTATTTGCTCACAAACTGCAGGAGTTGCCTCTGGAATGTCGACCTTCAGGCGAAATTGTCCGATTCTTTCGATGAAAGGCAGGATGAGTATCATGAAAGCTTCAATTCTCATTTTCCTTGTGGCCCCCTTAAACGAGGCCGATTCAAGATTGCTCCACGTTGGAAGGTGTCTGGCGACGCCAATTTCATGGCTTAATGGAAGTCTGACAAGGATCCGACAAGGAAGGCACAACTGTGTTGAAGATTTTGACAAAGACGTGAGGAAAGCCCGTCCCTGTCATTATTCTGTAAATTTGGAAGAAAAACCGAAAGCTATGCAAGAAAATACGCCGACCTCAAATCGTCGTACGCGAGGTCGGTATCAAAAAAGGTGAAATCCTTGCCACTAATCACTAGAAATTTTCTGGCAAAATGTCGAAATCCCTAGTTGAGACAGTACATTTGGGACCTCTTTAAATGACCGCATCAGGGTTTATTCGCGAATCATGCTCAAGCGATGAGCTTGAGTTGCACCTTGGGCAAGACGCATTTAACCAAGCTTTTAAGGGTATAAATCTATATTCGCATTGAGATATGACTAGTCTGGCGCACCATAAATCAACGATGGCACACAGATCGGAGGTTGGTGAGAGGCTGATTGCATCTCGTGGCCTTATCGACGCAGCAGCATGATTCCTTGTCAGCGATGATCTCAGGCAGTGTTATATGATGTATTGTCAAAATGCACAGTTCCACGTGCACCGTTTCTTGGGGGCTTGTTTGTTGGAGACACCTAAATTGAACTCTCCCTTGAAATGTTTTCGTTCACTTTTCTATCCATTGGTAGCAACTCTCCTTTTATACATGGGAGCTAGCCTCCACTCTTAAACAGTCTTTGCTTGTAGTCGTATGGTTTCATTGCCATATTGATTAGGCGTGACTTAGCGACATAGCCAAATGCACGCTCGCTTTTTGAACTCCAAAAGAGGCATGTTGGTTGATGGACGTGCTGACCGTCTACCAGCTCGAATAGCGAACGTGATTACTTCTCCGCGTGACTTCCCATGTTCGCTTCAATCACTGATTTAAGTGTGGAGAAGGGTGACTCTTTGAAAGACTCATTCGTAAGAACCTTGCGGAAACGCTCGCTCTCTGTGCGCAAGATCTGCTGATGCCCCGTGTGCTTTCGGGGATTGGGCTTGTTGGCACCAGCCTTTACCGTGTCCTGCACATACGTAACGCCATCCACACTGGGCCAGTTCATCGCCTCATTCTTGGTGACAATGTTCACGGTGCTTTCCGGCAACGTGTGGAGGAGCTCAGACATATTAGGGCGAAAGTCACCACGGCGTTTGTGCTGGTCTGCCTTAGTGACCCGTTTCATCGCTGACCGCTGGAGCCTCTCGTTGAAGGCCTCGGACTTAGATCTCTGTTTTTCTTTTTTGCTGACTTTGGAGAGCTTCAACATGGGATTCTCGTGGCGTGAGCCGCTAATAGTAGTGTTGGGCGTGCGAGACAGCTTTCGCCCACTTGTCTGAGCGGCTTTGGCCCGAAGCCCGGGTTTCTTGACTGCCATTTTTTGGTTTTGGAGATGGTGATAGGCGCACTTCAGACGCTCCCGCTAAGGTCGATGATAGAGGCACATCATCGAGCGGACACATCCTTACACCAAAGCGCTCCAAGTTGCAGCCCACAGTCAGCTTGAACGGGAAGCCATAACACGCCAAAGTGTCCACAAAGTGATCGGCAGTGCATATTTTAGGCTAAGCACAGTCTACCCAATGAGCCTCGACTCAGTACCGTGAAACATTGCTGGATTAGATATGCGGGACAGGGCCACGTCTATAGACTTCGCACGTGACACCACTGCGCTGTCATTGTACTCCTCGAGTTCGATCAAAAATGGCAAAAACAGCATTCATTCAGCATCTACTTAAAGGAACTTACTTAGAGTGGCACCTACAAAAATTCCAAGGGGGATATGAGTGTGTGGGGTTGAAAATCATTCTTGTGCAGTATTTGGTCGTACTGTATATTATACTGCTAATCCGAGACTTTAGGCTTGACTCCGATATGAGGCGGTTATGAGTGCACATATAACACCCGAAAAAATTGAGCGCTGACATACATGCTCTAGATCCACCATTTGCACCAGGTTATGGGTGTTCGCATGCACCCTTTATAATCCGCCCTGTATGCTCTATTCAGTACTCCATTTTAAATCTTAGGTCTCATTCCATCCTGTGAATCCCATATGCCACTTTCCGTGGGTATCCTTGACCTTCTCCACACTGTTTCTCGACTCGTCGGCACCAGACAAAATCCTAGGGTCAACTCCAAACCCAACTCCGACTTAGCTCTTAAAGCAAATTTCGATTTCTTTCTTTAGATGTCATCCAAAGTCCGACCTCCAAATCCCATACTTCAACTCTAGAAACAGATCCAGGCTCCCTGGTTCGGTTCCAGATTCGACGCCAGGTTCCGACTCAAGACTCTAATTCTTAATTGCGTTCTTATTTCTGCTCTTGACTTAACTCTTGGCTCAACTCTTGAATCGACCCTTGGCTAAGCCTTGTTTCAATTTTGGGATGAACCCCCAATTAAACTCTTGATACAACTCCAGACTCCCACTCCCTATTGGTTCATATCATCCGAGTCTTCTGCAGCTTGAAATACACCTCAATGACGACCAATATGTATATGCTTCTGAAGATACTGTCTTTATTGTTGGTCAACATCTGAATGAGCCACGAGAGAAATTTGGCTGTGACTGGATCCATCTTGCTGTTGGGAAACTTTATTGGGGTCAAATAACCCTCACCGCGGCGGTAGATTTATAGTCTTTACGCTATGGGAGAGTAGCACCCTTGGGCGTGGCTTTCGCATAACATATACCGAGTGCACCTAAAATCACTAGAATTGTGTCGCGATGTCTACTCTGCCGGCAGTCTCCCTCAGACATTCGGCTGACGCTTCTACCCTGTGTCTGTGGGATTCTCCCGAGCTGCATGACGACGCTTATTTCAGCATCTTGGCTTGCGTCTCTACAACCCTAGTCGGCAATAGTGTGGACTGATTAGGAAATGGTCCTGGCGGGATCCATGCGGGCGTTGACCTGCAGTACCTCATATATGGCATAACACCAGGAAGAGCACAAACTTGGTTAAGAGCTGCAACAATACGGTGCGGCTGTACAGAGTAATCGTGGAAGCGTTGTTGGCGGCGTGCCGGGAAAGTGGCAGGGCAGATGGTGTGTCCTGCACACAGAGCTTCGAGAGATGAGCCGCTGAAAACGCGACACCATCTTGTACCTCCTACACCACACGCCTCGCCAGCGCAGCATAGCCCCGCTTGAAAGCTCGTCCGATTTTGCACTGCAATGAGCTGGCCCAGTAATGGCATGTCAAGTGGCTCGCTGCGCCTTTCGGCCGCGGCAGCCGCGTTGGCTGCTCCTTCAGAAAAGCCACTACGAAAGACTAACAAATCTAAAGACAAACCTGAACTCGAGGCCTCCAAGATCTCTGCATATGCTCGTCTCGATTTTGAGAACTACACCTTTTTCGTGCAGACGTTGCAGGTTGTGCTTGGGCGTAAATCAACCAACGAAGGGCTCCTGGTGGCGCAGCACTCTGTGGACGTACATCTTTCATCCGGGAAAGCGATCCTGAGGCGACATGCCAAGATATTTTATAATTTCGGCACGCAAAGGTTCGAAATATCTGTTTTGGGCCGTAACGGGGCGTTTGTGCGCAACCAATTCGTGGCAAAGGGTCTCACGGTTCCGCTAACCGATAGCACCAAGATCCAGATCGGAGATATTCCGTTCACTTTTGTTTTGCCGTCTATAGAGCCTGCAGAAGACAAGAAGAATGGTGTCCCGCAGTTCTTTAACCCGCTGGATGCGTTGAATCTCCGCTCAAATCTCTACACGTCGCCCCGAAAGAACTCAAGAGTAGCGGGATCTGGCAACGCCACTCCTGATGCCTCTGAAGGACTCTCTATTCTGGCCAAGGAAGACGAGAATCGCAAGCTAGGCACAAGAGAACTCAAGGCCGATCTTTTTCGGCGGCTTTCCATAGCGCGACGCAAGTCATTACTGTCGGCTTCTGCGGACGAAATCAATGCCCTTATCTCGGAGCTAGAGGCAGATCCGCTCAGCGACCTGGCGGAATTGGACGACGATATCCGTGTGTTGCTCCACAACTCTCGCCATTTGCTGAAAGAGGAGCTCGAAAAGGAGGAGGATGAAATAGACCGCTTGGTTCTGCAGCATAACTTGCAGGAAGGCGTTTTTCTTGACGACCTGAGTTTGGAGAAGGGCGATTTGGCTGATGATTTGCCTGCGGGCTTGGACGTGAATGTACTCGACCAAGAGATTGCGTCTTTAGCGCCTCTCCTCGATTCCCTGTCTGACAAAGGAGCCAAAGTGCCTCGGATCGAAGCCAGCATGTTTCTGCATGACGATAAATGCACAAGTCGCCCGCAAGGCCTAATCAGAATGGGGAAAGCAGCTACCATCCAACCCCCTTCAAACAAGCATTACGTTCAGAAGTTGACGCTGCCCACATATGCAGGGTACTCCCCCGACTATACGGGCGTAGGTGGCTCTGCGGGCCACCCGCTGTTCCCTGCTTATACATATCAGCAGATTCCCGTACAAAGGCTCCAGGTGGTGGTGGAACCTATCCATACGGTTAATGTTCCACAGCCTGCAGTTCCCTTTCGGGCCATCACTGTGGACGCTGAATCCCTCGAGCATCTGCCCATATGCGTGCTAAAGACCCTCGCGCCAATCCGAACGCCCAAACTTCCTCTCCGAAGGCGGGAACAAGCGTCCCGAAAACCCAAAATGCAGAGTATCAAAGAGGTTCCCGAGCAGTTCAAAACAAAACCGGCAACAAGCATCCTGGCGATGGTCGGCATGGTTTTAAAACACAAGAAGCTCACTTTGGCCGAGATCATCGACGACATCAAAGAATCATTTCCCTATTACAAGTACTGTCCAGATGGGTGGCAATTTCTGGTAACGCACATTGTTAAGTTCAATAAGATGTTTTGCGCCGTGCACCAGCCCGAAATCGAAGCCGATTGGGTGTGGACTATTGACTCGGGATACCTCGAGGAAAAGGAGAAGATCCAGAAACGCCAGCATGATGTTGCGATGGCCAAGGCCAAGGATGCAGCGCTTCGATTGACCGAATTCCGCCTGCGCCAACAATCAATGTACCCGAACCAGTACATGCAATCGACGCCACCTCTGATATATCCGCTGCTGACTGCTTACTCTCCGCTGAGTGGATCTCGCTCGTCGCTTTCTTCTTCGAGTCATTATGGCCGCACACACGAAGCCACAGGGTTCGGACGCCACGTGAGCGCCAAGCCCCGGTCTATTGGGGTAATTACCAGTGAAATCGAAAGGGATCATATGAAAGAAACCCCACTGTCTCTTCATAAGTTGGAGCACAGTGGCGAGAGGGACGATCGGTCGATTAAGGCGCAATTGGCTGCGAATCGAGCTAAGCCGCTCGCAGATGGTGGAGCAAAGGGTTCCCCCGCGCCTGCGTTCGCCGCACGTTCTGCAGACAACACCGCGCAGCATGCACACATCGCGGGCCCTGCGTCGACTCCTAAGATGAACAACGACACGAAGAAGTCGTTGACTTACCTCCAGAAGGAGCTCTTCACGCTTTACAAGGCCCGCAATCTTTCATACAATACTGCAGCTATCACAGAAGTCATCACCAAGGCATTGGCCACCACAATCGCTCAGGTCAATATAATCGGAGCAAAGGCAGGCTGTGGAGATAACGCCCTAACGTTTTTGGTGGAAAAGGCACCGCAGCAGGTGAGCAAGATCTTGGATATTGCTTTGACCAAATCCATCAAAGAGAAACAGGCGTCGCAGGCTGAAGGTGGCAAGGGCATCTCGGCGAATTTATCAATTACAGGAGATGGCGCCGACAAACAGCCTGAAGCCCGGCCTGAACTGAAGACGCCCGCAATGACAGACTTATCTGGAAAAGCGGAACCTGAGCCTGTTAAGCAGCTGTTTGCCGCTGGTCTCAGCCGACCGGCGTTCGCGGGACTCAGCAAAGCACACAATTCGAACAAGCCTGGGGCATTGGCCAAACCCCCTCAGTTCTTGTCTAACAAACCAAGTCTTTTAGGCGAACACCAGAGTGAAAAGAGAGGCTCAGAAGACGATAATTTGCCCAAGAAAGTCATGAAGATATCAGAGCAAAAGTGAGAAAGTGGAGCAGCAACTTCAAACACCACGCACCAAAACCAAATTGCATGTAGAAGTTGCAGAACTGGAGTGCTCTTGCCAGGCGGATTCGGGATGGGCAACGCTAGATCAATATGGGCTATTGATACAGAGGTGACAATTTGAAAAGTTTTATCCTGACGAGTTCTACTATGCATTCATTATCTTTCACTCCTGGCCTTTTATTTCACCATTCACTTTCGTTTCACCTATTGCGCCTTCATATTTTGACTTTTTCTTGGTTCAAGCCTTCATTAATTTGCATTCCAATCAATCTTGCATATTCATTTTCACCCAATTTCCATTGACATGAGATCTTGTTCAGTACGACGTCCCTAACCGTATGTATGGGGCTCTCGGAAAAGTAAATTGACGGCAAAGCCGTGAAAGTTACGCATAACAATAGCACGCGTAAGTAGAGCTTTCTGGGCCTCAAGCTTTGCTCTTTCAGCCGAGTGTTCTCGATTTCGTTTCTTGCCTCTGTACCTGTAAGTCACTTCGGCAACTCCCAGACCAAGTATTCGAAACACCCAATCCGAGGTGCTTAAAAATTGCTGAACTCCTCGCCTCCCTGATTATGCTCAAGTAATGTAGTCCCGTAGAAGCCCTCTTTGGGTAGTCCACCAGGGATTTTTCGCCCTCTAGGGCTATCTCGGCTCGCAAATTATGTATTTCGCTGTCTCCGATAGTCTACATGTACCATAATGTACCATGAAATTGTAGCCTTGACGTTCTTTGCCAGTATGGCACTTGCAGACTGTGCGCGCTGCCGACTGACTATTCTGAAATTAAACTTTGTAATGAAAGATTGGTGCGCGGAATTTCGTCGCCCCGATCAGTATTCCGCGTGGTGTAATACGTTGTAGACATCTTGGCTGAAAAAGACTAGCAAGCTATTGCCGGCCGAAAAGTTGCTGTAAGCCGGGGACCTATCTAACGGCCAATCGGAATCTTTACTGAAAATTTCAGGAAGGACTATATATAATTTTAAATTCTTTCGGCTCTGTTCTCCTTGCACGTCACTTCATCCACTAATCACCACGCAAGTGACATGCATACAAAAAATTGAGAACTCCAGTGGACAGAGTTGATCAGATGAGATACAACAACCACCAATATCTCAGCCAAGTAGTCTATGGGTCCTCTGAAAAAAAGCATTCTCTAAATAAAATCAGGGGGCTTTATAGGCCCTAATATAAAGGACTTGAGCAGAAACGGGTGGTTGGTTGTTGAGCCGACAAGTGGTGTATTTTTACTCAGGGTGACTCCTTTAGTTGCAAACACAAATAGGCTTAGTCATGACCTTGAAGTCTGACCTGAAAACTTTTCTGGACACTACACGCCCTTTGTTCAATGATTGGCTGTATGAAAAAGTTGGTCACACAGACAGTCAGAACTACAACACGCAAATACCTTTGCCGGGTTTGCTACGCCTCTGGCTGTATTGCCAAATTAGGGAAGGCTTTGTTAGCGACTCTCTTGGTAGATCCAAAAAAGTCGTAGCAAAGTAGGGATTGATGTACTGATCCCCCTTCCACTCCGCAGAGATTCTATTCATCGGCATAGACAAGGTGCGTGATATTTTTCCTCACTGCTCTCATGAGATGTTTGAAAAAAATAGACCAGAGAGAATTTATGGTGTCGCATAGATAGACAATAATGGATTTAAGTGGTGGAAAGAATGAGATCTATGGAAAGGACGTGGACTGCGAAGGGGCTTCAGTATGGTCTTTTTGGGGGTGGCTGCAACAGATGTGTCGCCAAATGTGAGGGCCATTTTCAATCATTAGAGCCAGACAACCAGTCCAATGCAGATTTTTTGAAGTCAGCTGGGAATGCTTGACTGGTTTGGTGTGTTGCTGGTGGTGATGGCTGCGGCTTCGGGCGGCCTGCACTCATACACCAGAAGCCTATGTTGCGTTAAAAAAACTTACCACATTGAAAGAAGGACGGGAGGATGTAAAGTACTTGTTTTACTAGAGAGTTAAATTTCAGCGCTGGCTAGCTTTGTTGCATGCTTTCGTAGGGAGCTCGCAGCGAGCGAGTAACCAAAGTGATATCCTGCACAATACCCGAGTGGCAAGGCTCACTGAGCGCTCATTAAACTCCCGTCAGACTTACTGGTGTACTGAATACCCCAAATAACAGCGCCACTACTCATTCAGATTCACCAGGGCAACACCGCATCCTCAGATACGCCCCATAGAAATACTTGACAAAACTCAAGCTCTACAGCCACTTTCGCAATGAATGCACTTGCTGATCAATACACATGCTCAACAAGGCCGAAAGTCCACGACGAGTACGTCTCTGCTTTGGGCTCAGGAAACCCGTTACAGCCCCAGTTGGCGCCTAGCATCCAAGTGCCACCAATATCGATGCCCACCGAGTTCTTGCGGGCTCATACCGATGACGCATCGAACCCAGACTGCAAAATCAAAATAGCACACGGTACTACCACATTAGCGTTCCGCTTTCAAGGTGGGATTGTGGTTGCCGTGGACTCCAGGGCTACTGCGGGTAACTGGGTGGCGTCTCAGACTGTCAATAAAGTGATTCGTATCAATCCCTTTTTATTGGGCACCATGGCTGGAGGCGCTGCTGACTGTCAGTACTGGGAGACGTGGCTCGGCACCCAGTGTCGGCTCCACGAGTTGCGGGAAAAGGAGCGCATCTCTGTGGCGGCTGCGCTGAAGATCTTAGGTAACTTGGTCTACCAGTACAAGGGCATGGGATTGTCCATGGGGACCATGGTGTGCGGGTACACCAAGAAGGAGGGCCCTACCATTTACTATGTGGACTCGGACGGCACTCGGTTGAAGGGTGATGTATTCTGTGTTGGATCAGGACAAACTTTTGCTTACGGAGTGTTGGACTCGGAGTATAAGTGGGATTTGTCTGTGGAAGATGCATTGTATTTGGGCAAACGGAGTATTTTGGCGGCCACACACAGAGATGCATTTTCGGGAGGCTCCATCAACCTATACCATGTGACTGAACAGGGCTGGGTGTATCATGGCAATCACAATGTCGGTGATATCTTTTATGATATCAAGGAGAAGGAGGGATCGTTCAATAATGTCGACGGGTGAAAGGCTTCTTACATATGGAATTGAGAAAAGGTTCATGGTGTTGGAGCGGATCTGGTAGACTAAAGCAAAAGGCATCAAAACTATGGCTCCAACACTAGATCTACCGTTCGTGGGGAGTGTGTTTCATACTTTTGGTGAGAATTGTGGAAGAGATTTTAAGATACCAAATTACTAGGATCGAATGCTGACTAGTCGTAATTACTGAAAGTCTATTTGTAGCATCCTACTAAAGGCAGATCATTAATTTCGTTTGGGGCGGGATTCGAGCCTGATCATAAGGCTACAATTCTACAGATCTTTCAAGCGGTGAGGGGTAGAGTTATACCTCACATCAACCAGGATAGCACAACCCAAGTATCTAATGTTCACCAGCCGTAAGCTGCAATTCTATTCATGTTGGGCGGTACTACATCTTTCTTCAAAAGAAAATAGCCAGGATAAAAGCGGTTGTTATTGTACAGGATAAACAAATATAGTCCCAGAGGAATGTGCAACAAATAGGCCTAAATTGACGTCATGATCAGTTGTATTCTTGTCTTGGTGAATTCATATCACCCATTTTTGTCCACATCGGGACAAATTTTCGTACCAAGGTTGGAACATTCAGTGCTTCCAAGACCAAACCAGGACGGCACGAAGATTCGGAACTCACTAGCAAAATCACACAACCCAATAATTCATTGAGTTTCGTACTTTGCACAACCTTTAAAAGCATACTACCTTATGTTTAAAACCAACTTTCATCAGAATTCAATATTCTGGAATAGCAAATCGGGGAATTTGCTTCAGGTGTATCAAATGTGGGAGTATTCCGCTACCAATCAAAGGCCAAAACCGATGGATCTACACTGGTTTACAAGTTGATGTGTACTACCCATGCGGTGTCTGCTAGCACATTCAATCACTCCAAAAGACTATTGCGGGTTGTTTAATCAAAAGAGGGTTTGGAAACATATCGGATTACGAGGTTAAGCACTAGCTAAGCAAAGTCAATAATGACTCAACGGAGGAGCTTGCATCAACAATAATCGTCGAGCATGCATGTGCGCACCTTGTAGATGATAATTCCGATTCTGTGTCGAACCCAGGAGAGCTTGAAGGGCCTCAGATGAACTGTAGACTCGCGTCCAGTGGAGGTTCGCAAATTTTATCATGAAGATAGGTGTGATTAGGAACAGAATCGTTCGGAATAGCTTCCGTGGATCTGGTATGAGGACGCACCTAGGTCCTTCAACCTGGGGTTTGATTTAAAATCCTATGACGTCGGCAAGTAGCTAGCCTAAATATCTAGTGATGGACATTCACCCATCGAATACACGCAATGTTCTAACCAACCCGTTCGCCGCTTTAGGAAGCAAAAAGGTATTATGTTCATACAAGTTAGCTACCACATCAAAGTTTATGCGCGTCTTCGACCCTCACACTTGGCTGAGAGTGTCAATGTCTTGCGCGCGGTGGAATTGTGGATGTGATGGCGACTCTATTTGCGTTGTGGAGCAACCGCGCCTTTCTAGATTCTACATACTCGCCATATTAGAAATGGTTGTTTCTAGCGGTGAGATGTGTGCAGAGATTGCAAGCTGCTCTCGTAGAAAGGTCGGTTGTCAATGAAGTTCGCGGCCCAAGTATCTAAAGAGGTCATGTGACTTGGGGTACGGCCCCGCGCGCGAGGGTCGGGTCACACGATCGAGGGCTGGAGCCCTAGTCGTGTGCGGCCAAACTTCATCGCGCACCACTAGTAGTGAAAATTTTAAACCTCCTCGTACTTACTACATCCATCCCATCATGTCCGCCCAAAACCCTATGCGTGAGTTGCGCATCGAAAAGTTGGTCCTTAACATCTGTGTCGGTGAATCCGGTGACAGATTGACCAGAGCCTCCAAAGTGTTGGAGCAATTGTCCGGTCAGACCCCTGTGCAGTCTAAGGCCAGATACACCGTCAGAACATTCGGTATCAGAAGAAATGAGAAGATTTCGGTGCATGTGACGGTCAGAGGTCCTAAGGCCGAGGAGATCTTGGAGAGAGGTCTCAGAGTCAAGGAGTTCCAATTGAAGAAGAGAAACTTCAGTGCCACCGGTAACTTTGGTTTCGGTATCGACGAGCACATTGACTTGGGTATCAAGTACGACCCAGGTATCGGAATTTACGGTATGGACTTTTACGTGGTGTTGGGTAGACACGGAGCCAGAGTGGCCAGAAGAAAGAGAGCCAGAGGTGTCATCGGAAACTCTCACAAGACCAACCAAGAGGAGTCCATTGCTTGGTTCAAGCAGAAGTATGATGCTGATGTTTTGGAGAAGTAAGTGCTAGAATATATGTCTTCGGTGTCATGATGTAGACTTTTCTGGCGTGGATTCAATTCGTGTACCCGCCATTATAGTGGTTAAAGACCAACGAAATCTTGGACCCTAATACAGTGTACTTCCGACCATCTACTGCAGTGAATCAACTCATACAATTCAAAAGAGTTCCCCATATTATAGGGCAAAAATACATTCAATATAATTCTATTCCGCGTGAAACATGCCACTCTTTACATGATACCGGTACAAATTTCAACAGTTTCGAAAGCATCGAGAGGCTGCTTTTGTAGGAATAATCGGCTATGGTGAATGGCCGCACTAGCACCACGGAAAATCGAGTTCAACTTAAAGGCATATTTTGCTAATTTGACTAAGGAGTTGCTCCCATTCATGAAATGAAAACCCGGCTCTTTTTGATATGGAAGATCGCCTTCATTCAGTCGCCAAATACACACTGAATTTACCGTACCGGATCTATAAATACTATATTAAGCGTGCCTCACTTGGAGTGCTGGCGGTCAATCGGGAATGCCGAACCAAGGTCTTCTAGCCACAGGTAAGCCCCGCACGCTCAGTTTGCAGCTAAGGAATGAAAAAAGTATGTAGGGGTGTAGTTTTTGAGGCATGTTTACGAGTCGCATAGGGACACACGAACCATGGCAGCTCATGCAGACTCCTGATACTGAGCGAATTCTGTATTTGAGCCACTGTTGATAAAGGTCTCACCACTCACTCTGATATCAGTTGCTCTCCAGATTGATGTGGCACCAGTACCAGTACCTGTCCGTTATTGAGCATCACCAACATCGAAGCATGATTTGTGTGAATAGATTTCTAGATTTGCACCAGTCACTGATTCATCCAAATGGAGTGACGGCATTAGACCAAGGAAACCCGAAGGCTGTGGAGGCTTGCATACAGATGATCCTTGAACAGACATTCGGTTCCAAACACAACACGCGAGTGCCGGGCATTCATATGCAGGACACCAAGATTTGGACAAGCCTCTATGCTAGCAACCCTTCTCAAAAGAGCAGTGGACAGATGAAACAATGATAGGGGCCATGTAGTGATCTAAAGAGCCGGTGAGAATCTGAGTTGACCGAGGCTTAGCCCTCAGCAGAATTTATAAATTCTGGGCCCCCCGCCTCGGCTGGAGCGCTATCAACACGGACAAGGTCAACAGTGAATTCCTAGTAAAACTGGATACAGATATAAAACAAGAAAATGAATGAAAGCATTGAATATGCTAAAAAATACATAATGCGTTGACAACTCACCAATGTTCCAAACTTCGAAACTGTATGATGGCGATCTACTGTATAGAGCAGAGGCATCGGTAATACTTTCTGCTTGAGGCATCATGCCGGACTTTCATGAGTCATACATAAAAACAGCATAAGTTGATTCCAGTCTAGAAGTTGTATCTGCACAGCCCGCAAGAGAAAGCACCTACCTACTATGGTCACTGACCCCGAGTAAACTTTCCGGGCCATGTAGGTGTGGAACAACACCCAGATATTTCTACAAAATGAGAGGTGGCCTTGCACGAAGATTGAAATGCTGACCGTCCAAGTGTCAATCCTCATGAGTAGGCAATATACAAAGTCACAATGGAGCAAGGAAAGTTATCGAGCACATGATGGGTATGTGAGAAGCACATTGACTGGCTCATCACCAATTCCCTCTGTGTCATAAATCACTCTAAACAAGTGCAAATGAATTGAGGTATGTTCAATGGGTTTTACCACTAGAGTATTGACCAGTATCAGAAAAAATCAGGAAGAATCAAGGGAATTCAGAAAGAAACCACCAGCGAGTCCGCGAGTATCAGGAAAATTGTGCGTATTGGTTCGACATCAGCCCAAGCTTGGCACCAAGCTTTGAACTGTACCCATGTGTTTTCTTTGTCATCTTTATGTGGTGAACACTTTGCCCCATGCCAGCGGCTTAAACCCCTGTCATTCAACTGTTAGTGAAATGCGCAAAGATCCTTATCCTGAGGAGTACACCTGATCGCTGTTCCTAGTGTCTTGTGGATCCGGGGGCTCAAACTATCCTTCTGATCACCTCAATATTCTTTATTGTTTGGTCTCTTGAGCTGACATTCCTGCCACCGCTAACCACGTTGCCTTGGCACATAAACGCCCAACTAGCCTGTTTACCCCTAATTGTTGCACCTTGGCAAATGAATGAGTTTCATAAGATAGTACAGTCGCCAAGACATCGCCTCAGTCTATCGTCCTCAATGCGCGTTGACGCCGTCGGCTTCACCACCCTCCACCTGTTTCTGGGAACACTTTTTCACATACTCTTCGATTCTCTTCCAGCCCTGCTTTCTGTTCATCTCTCTCAACTTCTGCTCCTCCACCGACTGGTGGTACAACATGGTGCAGTGTTCAAATAAAACAGGGTTATGGTCCATAAAGATTTTCAACGCCCCAAATGCAAACTGGTGAATGGACTTGTTCCAGTTGGACGTCGCCGAGTTGTGCGGCGGCATGTTGTTATATTCGTCCGTTTCCATGTTCTGTTGCGGCGACGAAAACGAATCATAGTATTCCTCATCCGTCATATCGTGCATCATGTTATTGTCATCCATCTTGCTGCTAGCGCCGCCGTTCAGGTTGTTGCGCTCCTCAAACTCTCCCATCCGATGGGTTTCCGTCAAGAGGCCTTGGTCAATCAAGTTACCATTGGCATCGGTGATTGCATTGGGGTTCTCCAAGAGTTTCTGTTGAAGCTGCCCATTGGCAATTCCCGGCTGGGTCGAGTTGGTTAACTCGTATAGCGACGCAAAAATGATAGGCAACACTACCTCTGCGTTCTCGGTCACCAACGTCAAAAAGTACTCGTTTTGCCAGAAACACAACACTTTTTCCGACACCTGGAAATGGGATGACGCTATGCACTTCAGTAACTGGGCAAAGAGCGGGATCTGGATTTTGGTGAACTCCACTGGCTCCATCACTTCAAATATGTCCTCTATCTCGTTAAGGAACATCACCTCCTTGGGTGAGTTGATCTTGGGCCAGAACCGCAAAAGACCCATTATGACATCCTCGGTCAAGTGCAGGTCCTTCTCTAAAAACTGCACGATGCAGTAGGCCAACTGTGGGTGGTACAAGGACAACGACTTCACCTTGTGTAGAGGAAGCAATACTCGTATCAAGAAGATCTTGTGCTCATCCTTCAACGGTAATGCAAAGCCATTGATTATAGACCCCAAGATTTCCAACAACTCGCCGATTCCATTGAACCGCTGCGTCTCATAAACGAATTGCAAGAACACATTATTGATGGACTTCCGGATGAATGATCGCAAACTTAAAAACTTGCCGTATATCCGATGCAATGTCGTTTTCAAGCAGTCCCTCTCTCGGGGATCCTCTGAGTCAAACAAATCCAACACCCTCAACACAAACTCATGGTCAATGTATTGCTTGGCCACTTGGTGGTGGAAATCTGGGCTCTCCACAAAACGCAAGAAGAACTCGTATATGGACTGCATATGTGGCCATGCCAATTCGCTCACTGGCTCATCTTCGTCGGGGTCAAACAAGTCGCCAACGGGGTTCACTGGCGGTGGGATTGGCCGGAAAAGGTTCTTGCGGAACATAGATATCACATGCTCGTACATCTCCTCGGTGTAATTGAAGCGATTGCTGACAATAAACTGGATTAACTCCTGCAACGTAATCCTCTTGATTTCCTTTCCACGAATATCCTGGGTAGGGTCATTGAAATCAAAGAGGATGTTGCACTGATCGACCTTTTGGATGAACAACGAAATCTGTTCCTCGGGTGCCACCTCATCGAAATTGGGCAACTTTACAATGTCTCGATGCAGCTCGGAGTTGGTAGGCTCGAACCGCGACGACAGATGTCTTTTGGGCGAGGCAATCAAGTCAATGTCAAAGGCTTCCTTGTTGGGAGAACCGATGCCCTGCCCGAGAGAACTGGCCGACAGCGAGCGGGAGGGTAATTTGCCATCCAAGCTCAAGCCAGCATTGTTGAACCCGTTTCCATTCGTCAGTGCGTTAACTTGAGGAGTCGGAGTCACGGGCGTGGTATTTGAGAGCGACGTTTGCACTTGAGGAGCGTCAATGACTATTTTAGGTGAACCGGAGCTAGATGCCGATGGTACCACAGTGTCTATGGATGAGGCGGAATGTGGAACAGCCGAGTCCATAGTCTGCGGCTCCGAATAACTCACTGTGTTTGTAGGCGGCGGGGTATGTGGATTTGACGAGTGGCTGGACAAGCTAGACGCCAGTGAGCCGCCAAATTGCGCCACGGCCGAAGGGTTCAAGTTAGCTGCTTCGCTTCCGCCCGCGTCGCTCTGGGTATCGCTCTGTACGTCGTTTTTACTAGACAGTGGCGAGCCCGGTTTCAGCGGAGAGCTAGAGCCCGTCGCGGCCTTAGCCAACGACGTCAACGATGTCTTCTTAAGAGTATCCTTATCCTTGGCGTCCTTGGCGTCTTTTCTCTCGGATTTTTTTGCCGACTGGCCCTTATTTCTAGTAAGGCGGTTTTTAAAGCCTTTCATCATCTTGGCGAGTACACAATTCTTGAATGATGCTAGTTAGATCTTAGCGACGCTTAGAGCTGAGTGAATGTGGGTTATTTCGCTTGTGATTGTAGCCAACAGCACCTATGGCCAGGTAATCTCGAAACAAAGCTGTTTGAGTAACTCCCACCGTCTTCGGCTGACTGAACGTGGTTGGCGAGATATCCCGGTTTGAAGGCGCCTCGGGATCGATTGACTTGTTTCCGCGGGTTGATCGTTTTGTTTCTGATACAAAGTCTGAAACAAGCCCAATAGTTTACTTCCCTAATCAACACCACAATACGCAAGGACAGGACCACTATAAAAAGGGACCACTCAAGACCGTAAAAAAACCACTTAAAGACTAAAAAAGACCACTAGAGAACTGAGCTAAACCACTTAGGTATAGAGAGGACCGCTTAAGGACTGGGGCCACTCAGGAACTCAAATTGGACCACTCAAGGGCTGGACCACTGACGGACAGGAAATGGATCACACGAGGATACTGAAATAGCAGCAAGCTTCAATCTGAACACGTGTACAGTTCTGTTCCCTGCGGGGGTGCTTGGTTTTGAGGAGCTAAGAAAAGGTGTTCAGATGGTGCGTGGAGAATAAGCGTGCTCGATTATGTGCGATAGCAAGAGAGGGTGGGGCTTTTTTCTGTGGAAAAAAAGCGGGTGTTATTACGGAATCGCCCAGGCGTTTTGTTAGGGTGCGCACAGATCAAACTCAACCCACAAAATGGCCTGGCCTGAATATGCTGCAGTGCACTGGCTGGCAGTGAACTCTTCTGCCCTGTCGACTAATGCCTGGGGTCTCCTGAAACGGGGGCGTGTTTCAGCTGACCCGAGACAATTGGTGTGCATACAATCTTGTGCGACTGACCGCGCCCGCTTCGTGTATTGAACCAGACTGCCATATGCCAGACGGAATGCTTCGGATTGAATGTGGAGACTCATTTCTTTGAACTCGTCTTCTCCATAGTCATATTCTCTGGAGCAGTATCATTGAGTACTTCTTAACTGCATGGTCAATTTTTTTGGCCGTACTTTCCAGATTCGTCCTGTAAAGTTGTATGCTCTAAAGCCATACACTCCAAAGAGTACTCTCCAAATCGTGCAAATCGTCAAAATAGTCCTCTCCAAATCGTGTCTCAAAACCTCATTCTCCATATTCTCCAGACTCCTTCTCCCCAGAGCCCTTTTACCCGAACCCTAGGCTCCACAAACTTCCTCCAAGTCGTTTCAGAATAAATACTCCAGCAAAGAATTTGCTGGCCCAGCACACAGTCTCTAAAAATGGCCGGCATTGAACTCGATATGTCTGACTATCCTGTGGAGCCGCGGCCGCTCAATCAGAAACTGATCCATCGGAGGAGCCGTTCATTTGCATCAGGAGAAAACAGTTCCATCCGATGCTTACCACATTCACCACCAATAAGCGCATGCTCACGGGAACAAAAGTGAAGTTCACGAGCTGCACTGCCGGCCATACGGCCCAGTTGCTCTTGAGCGTGTCGAGATAATTGCTGCTCAACTTGCTCTGGATTCTTTCGAAAACGTTCGGCTCGTGGTTCATGACACATTCCATCCAAGTCATGACCGAAAAATAAAGCGGAATGCCCACCCATGGCGCAAACCCGCACTGGTCCATGGCCACCCGCGCTATAGTATTGAAGCGTGGGGCACCTTTCATCACTTGCACTTTCAGGAGGTACTTGAACCATTCACCGGCTAACGGAGCAAAGAAAATGCTTCCGTAAATTGCCGCCCGAGCGGTTCTCAGAGAGTCGAACCCTGTGGCTGCATTTTTCTGAGCATCGCCGGCTTCCTGGTTTGGTTTAGAACTCGAAACGTCTGTGCTTTCAGGCTCAAGACCCTGCGCCATAATATCCCCTATCCCAAACAAAAGCCCCGTGGTGACCATGTTAGTGGCCAATGGCCTAGTTTGGACTAGGTGGTAGTACCGGTGTAAAAACGACATTGGAACAGTAATGATTGGTGCCCGCCCGCAATCACTTGCAGCAGCTGCGTTCTAAAAGCTGAATGCAGGACCTGACGTCACTATCATCACATCACAACCACAACTACAAGCATGTAAATGCAATCTTTCTTTTTCTTTTTCAAGTGTTGTATAATGTTATTATCTTCCGGCTCTTGTCGCTGGTCTCTTGGGTCAAAGGATTTGTCTAATCGGTTCGCAATGTCCACCCAGACGCGCCTCGCAACTAAAGAACCTCAGACTTGATATACCCCTTCAGCCTTTGATGATTTACTTCTCTCTCAGTGGATCGGTATTTTTTAAGATACATAAGTTTTGGGTACCTGTAGATGATGTACGGTTTCATCTTTTTTGGGTTCCTGGGTGATCATTCCCACGTACTCGGATGTATCAAGTCAGCTTGCAGAGGTATCTTAGTTCAGTAATTGGAGATGCTCCTGATGTGAGATTTTCACAAAGTACCTCAGCCGCCAAGAAATTCGAGTAACATTGGAATTGCGTATGGGATCGTCTGTGCTGGGCTTCTGTTGATGTAGGTGCTCAATTTTTGTCATCTGGGTCCGTCGCAAGTATCCCCAAACATGGGGCCTTCCCGGACTCTACATAAAGACACAAAGTTTGTGGGAATTTGCATGAATTGTGTTGATACGTAGGGAAGATGATTTGTCTTGGAAGATGGAAATTTGGAGAAAAACAGAGATACTCGAATAACAGCCTGTGTTAGTTTATGTAGTATCGCCTGGTGCTAAGGAAGATGTATTCGTTGATGATTGCTGAAACATGCGCAATCATTATCCGAAGTTGTATAAAAAAACAAGGACAAGGAAAGAGAGACCACCAGGGGCGTACCCAAGAGAAGACTCAAAAAGAAGTCAATGAACGTGGGGAAGACTCCGCTTTGGTCGGTCGATTCCGCCTTCAACTGTACACCCCAGGTGAATTCGGAGCACTCATTAGCCCTTAATCGGGAATAGTGCTATCATAAGTTTCGAAAAGATTCTAGTAGAGGATTGAACTTTGTTTATCTTCTCAGTCATGCCCATCCCTATCTGTATCCACCAATGCTAGGGTCTCGCTGAATGACCAGTACATTCGATACGGGTCTGACCAGGGTGGGATCCCCTGACATGTAGATTCTACTGATGCTAAGCCTGAATATTCCCAACCTTGTCCCCTCCTCATTTCCTACCATTACATCACTGAATGTGCTGTAACATTGCGCCATCTGTACACAGCTCATTTGAACATGGACACTGCATCAAGAGGCCACTGGTCTTAACCCCGTATTGCTGTTCGGCATCAGATTGTCCCAAGGTCCAACATCTCGTATACGCTCAGCTGGCTTGAAACACCTGTGATGCGCCGCGCTAATAGTTTCTTCAATGATGAGCTTTAGTCGTGATCTCAGTCATGTTCTTTCTTCTGGATTGTATTTATCTATACTTGAATCTTCGCAATGACCCCTCTACTGATTTACTTGTCCCTCCAAGCTGGAGGGGCCGCTCCTTCTTTGTATCGGAGTGGCCCTCAACCATCCCTGTGGTAAAGCTGAGGCGTCGTCAAAGTACTCACTAGGAGTTATGCATCGTTCACACCCTCAGGCTTGAACTTCAACACCAACCTGGCATGTAATTGTTTCTGCTTGTTGACACCCAGATCCTGGTTGACATCTTACTGGTTGAATTGCATAGACATCTCACTGGGGAGCGTAACTTGTCGATTCTTTGACTAGCCCCTGAAATAATGGAAGAGGATACTTATGTCTGTGACTAAACATTCAACACAACCACGGAGAAACATGACATCTACCACACTTATGGATAGTATAGTATATGGCTGTGGAGTATAGCACAATCCTTACGCGCGCTTGTAGTTTCTCAAGACAGCTTGTTGAAGGCCTAGGACCGAGAACGCGCATAAACATTGATGCGCTTAACGTGCATGAATACGTCACCTTTGGCTCTCTTAAACCCGGAATGGGCTGTGGGGAACCTCCTTGTGTTCCATGGATGAATGTCCATTCCCAAATATACAAGGTCGGCTGCCTGCTGAAACAATCCCCGGGTTGGTGTGCATCGCAAATTCCTCATACCAAATCCACTTAGACTATTACCAATGACTTGTCCCGAAATGTCCAGACATATCATGATACAATGGGTATGGTAGCCTGAGCCGCCACTGAACATCAGTCCTTGGTCAATCCACGGTCCTCTAAACTCTCCCGTGTTTGACGCAGTCGGAATTTTCCTCTCTACACAGCCACATCTTGTAGAATGAAGTGTGCTAGCAAATTGCTCAATCCAATGCTTTGCCCACACCCTGGATTGCAGTCACGTGCACTTGTAGTCAAATGCAGACCCGTTCCCTAACTGATCCATCGCCTGGCTGGACCGGCAGTCTCGCAACGGTATGATGTGATGTGAGTGTCCTAACTTATGCGACCATCTGAAACATCCCGTGACTCGGACATCTCGAGTGAACGATTCCTTGTTAGTCGGGCCACCAATCTTCTGACTCGACTTTTGAGTCTTGAAATTCAGCGCCAATCCAGACCAAGCCTGAAACTCACAACGTCTCAGATTGTCCTTGGACTAGCCACAGTGGGAAGCTGGTGCCAGCCCAAACCAATAGTGCCATAGCCGAGGGTGTGGCTGAGATGCAGCGGGATAAAAGAGGACCCGATTCCATCAGGCATACACCATTGTCTGTTCTTCGTCGGCAGACTCAATGTCCACGAGCTCCTCTAAGATCTTGCCACTTCCTTTGCCATGACCCTTCGTGTTATGCACAAAACTCAAGAAGCAGTTCCAGCCTATTGACCAAACATTGCCCACCACAACGCGCAAGTGTACTGGCACAAAAAGCAAGTTGGTAATCTGCAACGGGGTCCACACTGTCCAGTTTGCACGGAGAACGTTCCACCAGTTGTTGTGCAACTTTTCCGCTGCCACCGCCAATGGGTCCGGGTGAAATGCTAGGGTGCTCATGACGGTATTGTACAAGGGAATCCAGACTAGTCCGGGCATGAGCAACGCATCAACAGCGACTCGGAATAGCGTATCATGGAGGTGAATGGCTGAAGGTTTCATGGTGGACCGCCGGAGGGCAGAGAGAAATGGCGACGTAAGGCGGGGCAACGTTTTACCATGCCATTTGACCGACAATGGCCCGAAAAAGAAGCACCCATAAGTCATGGCCCGAACTGTGCGGTCAAGGTGATACTCCGTAGGCATGTCGACATCGTCATTGATATGGTGAGGAAAAAAGAACTGGGCCAACGAGTCACCAAGGCCAAAAAAGATTCCACTCCCGACCATATTCATCTTGTAGGGATGGGTTTTAAGCAAGCGATTGTACGATTTGAAGAATCCGGTCATTTTGCTTGGCGGGCGTTGTGAACGACAATAAAATGTTGATTGAGATTGAAAAGGGAAGGAAGGGGTCCAAAGCGGAGGAAGTGATTGGATGGAAATGTATTGAAAGGGCAGAATAGATAGGACTAGGGACCGATGGGACTAGGGACTGATGGGAATAGATGGAAATGAGTGATGAGTTGGTAAATCAAAACAGCTTGAACGTGGCTCGAAATCCTGGATCCTAAAATCGCTGGAACGCTTTTCGTGTGTAAACGAGATTTTGGGCCGGTAAGGGAGTGAGAAAGAAGGTTATTGTTTGCACCAATGAAGCAGGAAGAACCGATATGCGGCTTTGAAGTTTCAGCTGCAGATCATTTTCGCAGATGTATCTGCAAAATGAGATGACCTGGTACCCAAATTCCGTAAGCGGCCCGGTGCAGTGGTCAATCAGACAGGAGGAAAAAAGAGCAGCAAGTCGTGGCGGAAAATGCTAGTGTCTGGAATCAGACACTTTAGCCTACGAATACCCGGGGACAAGACAGTGCTGTTCGGAAAAACAAGGGCTCGCGATTATATTCTTCTTGCGTATCTGCGTAGGTGATACGCGACAAGACGGCAATTACGACCCGGAGACTAGAGCGCAGAATAGTGCGCAAGACGACTAGGCGCAGCGGCAGTTGGCCAGGCGCAGCGGCAGTTGAGGGTACACGTGATCGTTGCTTTGCGAACTTGACGAGGGGACCTACGCTTGATCTGCGTTAGCCGGGGTTTGACGAGGCCGGCGCGCAAATGACGCCAGTGGCGGAAATTCGGAGTGATGTGGAAGCTACCATCGTTGAGGTTGATTGGCCGATTGCGCGTGTCGAGGCCATTGCAGCATAACTCGCACACCTTATTCGGAATGAAACAGAGTATCTGCACATACGGAAGCTTCTGTGCGTGTCTCGAAATAGAAACGACTTGGTCAAGGGCTTCTAGACTCGTGGTCCCCCGAGGATAGCATAGGAGCGTGGCAGCACTAGTGTTGGCACTGTAAACAACGAAGCGTCGTATGCCCCGCGAATCCAGGCCCCACAAACAGGCAACGTGGGCGTCGAGGATGGGGTGGCTGGCAGCAACGCACATGCAGGAAAAGCGCTGGTTAAGGCGCCCGCCCAAACTACCCCCAATATTTTGACGAAAATCCGCTCCGCTTTTTTCCCTCTTTTACCACTTCAACAACACCAAGATGCATAGAACCTACTCCATGAGATCCACCCGGGCCCCTACGGCCGCCCAAATGCAAGCTCCTCCCCCACCACCATCCTCGACCAAGTCGAAGTTCTTTGGACATGGGTCTCTTTCCCACTCCATTAGAAGATCGGCTGCCGGCGCCATGGGACCTGAAATGGCCCGTAAGTTGGCGCAATTGATCAAGATGGAGAAGAACTTGATGCGGTCTGTGGAAATCACTTCCAGAGAGAGAAAGGAAGTGGCCAAGCAATTGTCGCTTTGGGGAGAGGGCAACGACGACGACATCTCTGACATCACCGACAAGTTGGGTGTTTTAATCTACGAAATTGGAGAGTTGGAGGACCAGTTCATCGACAGGTACGACCAGTACAGACTCACCATGAAGTCTATTAGAGACATTGAAGGGTCCGTGCAACCCTCCAGGGAGAGAAAGCAGAAGATCACCGACCAGATTGCCTACTTGAAGTACAAGGACCCTCAATCGCCCAAGATCAACGTCTTGGAGCAGGAGTTGGTGAGGGCCGAGGCCGAGTCGTTGGTGGCAGAGGCTCAATTGTCCAACATCACGCGCGAGAAGTTGAAGGCCGCATTCAACTACCAATTCGACTCGATGCGCGAGCACGCCGAGAAGATAGCCTTGATTGCAGGTTACGGAAAGGCCCTCTTGGAGTTGCTGGACGAGTCTCCAGTCACGCCCGGCGAGACCAGGCCAGCCTACGACGGCTACGAGGCTTCCAAGCAAATCATTGTGGACGCCGAGAATGCCTTGGCCTCGTGGACCTTTGATTCGGCTGTGGTCAAGCCCACCTTGTCGTTTGCTGCTCACGAAGAGGAATACGATGACGACGAGTTTGCCGAGGAAACAGAAAACTTGAAGCTCACCGAGGACCAATGGGCGGAGGACCAAAAGGTCCATGCTTAGATTGCGTTCTCGCAGCTCTTGGAACGCTAAGCACCGCGCTAAACTGACTATAGTTATTAACTAATATCGCTTCAAGGCATGCAAAGTAAAGCATACGATGAGATGAAGGTTGGGTTGAAGATGGTGACCATTAAATGTAAGTGTGACCCCGTGGTCATTGATTCTACTAAATTAGATGGCTGTTATAGTCTTTCCGCTTCTCAATTCTAGGGCCATAGAAACCATTCTTCAAGCCACAAGTCATGGATTTTGGATCATGGCCTACGTTGCGTCCGTGAATCGAGTAAAATATTTCGTGTGCTTTTTCTGTCCAGTTCTCGTCTGTCCAGTTCTCGTCTGTCCAGTTTTTGTCTGTCCAGTTTTTGTCTGTCCAGTTTTTGTCTGTCCAGTTCTTGTCTGTCCAGTTCTTATCTGCCCTCTTGCCCAACAATATCCCTGTTATCAGAGTGCGCCGCGAATCGCGTCACTATCTCTATTTCAATGCTACGCTAACTTCTGTCCTAACTGCTCCTCTTGTTTCCTCACTCCCGCTGTTTGACTAATTTACCGTCCTCGTACAGTGTCCGTTCGTAGCCCCGCAAGTACTCGACTGCGAAAGCGCTTGCTGTGGCCCTGTGCATGCCGCAAAAACGCGCTTTCGCGACCCTAAACGCAGGAGGAACATGAGGCCCGCTCGAAAAATAAACACATCCTCTTTAGTCGGGTGTTCCTCTTTCCTTGTTCCTGCCTCGAGGTTCGTTTCCCGTTGCTTTTGTCGCTAGGCCACTGCTGTTTCTGCTTTTGTTACCAGTGCCGTACCAGTGCCGTACTGCTGCTGCGCCGCTGCTGTACCGCTGCTTCCGTTACTTGGACCCTCCCGTCGGCTTTGCCCTTGCAAAGTACCTCGCTCGCGTTAACGGTTTCTTCGCTTCGTTTGTTTCACCTGATCATTCTAGCCAAGCATATTGGTGGATATTGCAGGCTCCCATCATCCTCCACCATGTCTTCTCCATCCCGCAACGTCATCGACCCCTTAATCTGCTCCTATGATGCTCCTAACAAGTCATCGCCGTCAAGCGGGCCGTCCAAACACTCTACATCGACAGCGCTTCCTGCCCCAACCAAGCTAATCCCGCCAGCAAACCAGCCGGCCACAGGCTGGACTCCGCTTGTCTCCCGCACTTTCTCGGCCGACATCAACTCGTACAACTCCACGCCCAGCTCCAAGATATTCACGTCTCTTTATAAGCAGGCCGGCACGCAGTATACTGGAAATGGCGCCCACGTGGCGCCCACGACCACCGATGAAGAGTACCCAGGTCTCAGCCTAACGCCGTTCCTTAGCCACAATATCAATCTCATGGCGCAACCGAACAGTGCCGGCCACTATTCAAACCACGGCGCATTCACGCCGTTCTATGACAAGTCCATCCATTTCACGGACTTCTTCACGGAGCTGCCCATACGAACACCACTGAAGTTGGAGACGATCACGCCATCTCGGTTTGCGCTCCAATATGCCGACTCGGCCGTGCGCCAGTCCGCGGAGCCGCTTCTAAATGTGGCTTCTCTGAAGAAGAGATTCGATCCTGCGTTTAAACGGCGCAACATCGAACATGACGCCGATAAACCGCTGCTAAAACCCGGCGAAGACTTTGGTGATGAGTTTGTCACTCCCTCCAAGAAGAAAGTAGCATACAAGAACCTAGATCAGACCCCGTTGAGGGCTGCAGCTGGTGACTCGCACAACAGACTACTCCAGACACCTTCGGTCTCGCACCCAGTGTCGTCCCCTTCCACACTCATTATGTCCAGCGCTGTCAAATCTCCCCAACACGACGGTGGTAAAGAGAACCAAGCGCCAAGCCCGACTCCGGTAAAGGAGCTCATGGGCGCCAAAATCAGTCCTTCGGAACCGGTTATGGGCATTTTCTCCGAGAAGAAGCGGGCGGCGGACGAGCCGCGGGCGGCCCGCCCGAAGAAGCATGCTTCTGGCACCAACAAGTTCCAAATCGTGCTTACCGATGTGCACACCTTGATGAACAGCAAAAAGAGACGCGCTGAATCCAAAAAGCGAAGAAGAGCCACTGCTTCAATTAAGCCTAGTGTCGGTGCACTGTTTTCAGGTGCTCCACTTGCCTCGAATGGGGCTCCCAGCGAGCAAGGCCTGGTGCATAACCTGGGCCGAAGTCGCCTGGGTCAAAACCTAGGCCCGATCCCAGGCCCTCATGGCCAAAGTCTGGTGCTTGGCCTGGGAATGACCCAGAAGCTTGCAACATCAAAGGAAGGAGTCTACACTGGCTCGTTCCATGAGTACAATACTTCGATGAACAATTCCAGGGACTTTTCACGCGAGTTTTCTAACACCTCCCGCGATTTCAGCATGCTTACCTCCTCCAGCAACACCACCCACACTAACATTACCAGCATGGAGCATGCGTCGTTTGAGCACATGCACGGCGGCTCTATATCCACCCCCAACAAGTTTCTCTTGGACAATTCGTTCGAACGGGCGTCTCCCATGAACAGAGGCAAGCAGAATTTCGACAAGCCTGCCGAGTATATGGTGCCGCCGAAGCAAGCTGCGCATGGCCGGGCAATCTATGGTCCACCGCAGTTGACCGAGCCTATGAATATGACCATGAGCACCCCTCAAAAATATTTGGCTCCGTCTGTTCCAGCCACGTTTGTCACTGATACCATACTGCCATCGAGCAGAGAGTCAATGGCATTTCTCTACCAGCATTTGCATCAGATGCAAGCAGAACACCCACCGCCAGAAAGTAAGCGAAAAAAGAGGTAGTCACTGCCCAGCAGTTGACGGCACGGACCCTCAACTCGCTAGTCTGCTCATCCTCTGTTTCAATTACTATCATGACTGGCGATTTCTGAGCCCGGACTCGCTTCCTAGACGCACTGGATTGCTGTTGAAAGGTTTTCCCGTTGCGGCTGACTGCATGAACTCTTGCTTTGCCTAAACACTCATCACAAGATTGAGTGAACATCGTGACTAGGTCGAGAGATTATCGTTATTGGCGCATGAGCGCGGTCCATTTTCCAGACCCGTTAAATTCGATCTTGAAATGTCTCGCTCGGGACTCCACCTAATGCATCACCCTCAGTCAACGCCTCTTATCGGCGGCCCTAATCGCCTTTGGTCGTGGATCCAGACGTGCACATTACAGTTTTACTTCGCCCCAGAATCGAACGCTTCAAAGGCCCGTGGTGCGCAAAGCATATTATCCCTTGCATTGACCCGTGTTTCATCTAACTTCATTGAAAGTATATTCTTCTTAATTGACCCCATGTGTGCCTTGAAGCCTGGCCAGGATCGCGCTTGAGCAGCCTTTTTCTTGCGGCCTCAATTCGAGACATGGCTGCGGTGTTGTAAGACACCTTTCCAATTTACTTTCTTCACTTTGCTAGATTAATATGGGAGCACTGAGCAACCTTTTTCAGAGGTTTCGCGCTTGAAATAGATTGACAATAGTTTGAAACAAATGGTAGCTCCTAAGATGTGTAGATGCGTCTTTTAGAATTGGAAAGTTCAGTTGCGCTCACGTCAATGCCATGGCCGATTCGTGCGCACTTTCGCAACCACATCACATTACAGTCCTGATTGGGGTGGTAGTCTGAGAATAAGGGCAGAAACGCCAAAACATCAAACCACCTCTACCACAAAAAAACTTTTCGGTTTCTGCGGTAATGGGCTATCCTGAAAGTTTTCAAGTATGCAACCATTTTTTAATACGGATACTGCATAGGGACACCGCTTCTAGGCAGGCTTTGTTTGCTGGGCCAGAGAGGCATATTAATTCCTCGAACCTGTGCTCGCCTTTTATGTCCTTGAAACAAATAGCGATTTGGCTCTTGGAAGGCTCTCGGGAGATTCGCCCCAAGTGCACCCGTGCACCAGCAGGAGTGCACCACCCGCTCTTTGCCGAAACATCCACCAAACCTATGAATCCGAGACTTCCTGATTCGAAGTTTGCCACATTAATCAATCAAGTTTGCACATTATTCAACGAAGTTCTGGGATGAAAGACGGGCCACAGAAGTTGCGCTGATTTCGAACCCGCCCACTGTAACACGGCACCCGTACACCAGCGCTCCTCAGCGTGTTCTGCCCGCAGAGCTCCCATGGCCACCGACAGGCCCAAGTTCATGTTACAGATTCGGCGGGGCGTATGCACCACCCTAAGGCGGCACAATTTGTTCGGTGGAGGCAAAACTGTTCATCACGGGCAGGCACAACAGGCGCCAGGAAACAGACTGGAGACCGTGAGCAATCCGGTGGATCTCCTCAAGAAGAACGATATTCTTATGTACTCCCAGAAACCGATCAACTATATTGAGAGTATCAAGAACAACGGTTTCCATCTCGCCAACAACGTGCTTATCACGTCTCCAAACGCACTGGGGCAGGTTACCGGAACTGTGCTATTGGAAAACGAGAGCTTCGAAGTCAACCTTTCGGACGGCGGCTACAAAATCATCAACGGATTCATTGTGGAGTTCCACGACGATATCGTAAGTCTCTTCCAAAAAATCCACCCCAAGCCGGAGATTTTGGTCGTGGGGTTGGGCAGAACGTCCCGGATGCTTCTGGAAAAGAACCGGACCAGCTTGAGCGCTTTGGGCATTCAGTTGGAGGTCAGCGATTCGCGGAATGCCGCTCGAATATACGATCTTTTGGCTACAGAACGGCCCAAGGTTATTCTGGCCCTCTTGATGCCGCCCAATGCATAAGCCGGTACCCACCAGGGGAGATTCTTGTGAATACTTGGCAAAGAGCACCAGTCTGTCAGCGATGGCCAAAAAGAAGCAATTCTAGCAGGACCCTTGGCACCGAAGTTTCACTCAGATTATATCTGTTTTCGTGTAGCCTAAGTGGTTGGACCAGCGTGAATCGTGCGAGAGGCACTTTGTTTTGTGTTGTGAGGTCGCAAATAAAGTGCAACTGCCCGAAATGTCGGCTGGCTTCATGATGTAGTTTCCGTGAACGAAGCATTTCGAATCGGAAATCAAAGGAATGCGTATCGTCCAGATAATGACGTATGCCGTTGGCTGCCTACACAGCTGCGTGGGCCGTCCAACAGATTCGCCTAAATCAAGATCTGAGGCCATTACGATGCTTCGTGTTGGGCCTCGTCTGTATAGAGCAAGTAGGCTCCAAAACTACGGGAATACCTCAAGCCTAAGAGCTGTGCTCGTCGGGGCTGAGCCAGCACCTGGAACAAAAATTCCGGTTCAAGACGGCCCAAGGCGAAATAACATCGTGCCAGAAGGGTTCTTAAATACGCCTTCGCCCTTTATAGTTTGTGTGCATCGGGTTAAGCTCGTCCATTGCCAGAGGCCGCAACGAAGGGTCAAATAATTGTACAAAGCCTAATAATTTTCGGAGATTTATTTCGTATTTTTTTTCTTCAGTGGAAATCCTATGCTTCTCAAAAGATTCCTACCAGAACGGCAAAGAGTCCAAACTAAACTATCAAATTTAAGCGTATCATTATCCAAAAAGGTTGTACTTTTCCGCGGTCTTTCCAAACCGAAAGGCTTGAGGTTGCACGCCGACTTTCATTAAATATCCATATCCAACAGTCCTAATGGGACAATAGCTGCATGCGAAGTACATTTCGAGTCTTGAGCCAAAACGGGCGAAATTAAACTGCTTTCCTTGGCATCCTGTATACAAAACCCATGAGTGTCAGGATCGAGTAGGGCTTAAGGACTTAAGAGAGATGTAATTGTTGATGATACGCAAACGAAGGGGAATCACCCGAGTTATATAGAAATGCCGACCACGACTTGCGTCTCCGTGTTCAGCCGATAGCGCCTTAATCGGGCTAGTCGTACCGAGTGGTCGACCGGATAAGCCTCATCAAGATAAGGGCTTATCGGTCTAGAACTCGGAGGAAGGGAAGCAGAGCGGCTCGAACCGAGCCTAGGGGCAAAGTCCAAGGTCCGACGTCATACCGCGTCTAGCCGCACATCGCAGGAGAATTGAGCACCTATGGGTAGCACACTACCCATGGGGAGTCTAACAATGAGTGGGATTTTTCAATTATGCAAGTGATTTCAATCAGTCGCCCTTTGGTATGAATCCTTCCATCTTTTTAAACATAACAATGGTTGAAAACTCTGCACAAGACCAAAGCCCAAGTGTGTGGGGATGGACTAACGGATCACCAGTAACCTTTTGACCTGGCTTTGTAGTCGTATCATTGGTGGTCTGTATACAACCCAGTAAAGAGTCTTGATATATCCGAGCCACGTACTCGTCAACCAAGTAATTTTGACAATACTAGGGTGATGAGTGGCCCTTGACTGCCGAGGCAGCCTGGGTCAAATTCATGCCCTTAGTGGGTCTAGTACTTGACAAGATAGCCCACTTTCAATACATGCCCAGAATCGAATGCAAATGGTATTCTTGATGAAAGCCGTTTGGATATACAGGCACAAACAACGGTATGGCATTTGCTACACCCTTGGGAAAGAACCAAGCAGAGAGTTGGAAAAAGAAATCCTCGTCAAAAATATTTGTCTCATGGATAAATGGCTCAGAGTCAAAATTGGGGTAAACGTCTTTCTTGCATGTCAGAACAAAATGATCTTGAGCAAGGTAATGCGGTGCACGGGGTCTTCATCATGTCGGAGAACTCACGTTCAATGAATGGTTGAGTCCCAGCAAAAGCCTCTGTTTTGGGAAGGGTCTTCGGTCATCCCCAGAGGTTCGATTTTAGCAAGTGCTTTCACATAGCAAGTATCTTGCTATAGTGAGCTGTGCTTTTATTGCTCCACCTTTGAGGCGAAATCGGGATCGGGTCTGAGATGGTGCCTTGGTATTCAATTCAATGGTTCAAGATCCCCATGAAGTTTTGTCTATGTAAGACACAGGGAGCAACTGCAGGAGGCCTTTCCAAGATACTGGCTCCACCATCGACATTACCGTGTACTTCATGCTTTAATGGACACGCCAGTAACGGAGAAGAAGGTCACGTAGACGGTGATGAACGGATATGAACATAGCAAATGTTCAGTACTCAGATTTAGATGCAAGAAAGTTTGCCAAAGCATGGCAATGGAATTTGGGAGGTAAATTTCACGGTTCAGTCCGCGCTTCTCGCTGATTTCTCTTATAAGCTCATCCCATCGCAACAATAAACCCTCGCTTTCGGTGGCATGCATGATACTCAACTCTGGGCTTGCTCAAACTCATTTGGAATATAAATCATCATATTGGTACGCTGTTGGAACCGCTTAAGAGGCTCACCTGCAACTTCTGTTGCATGCGCGAGCGATAAATCCGGCCAGGGCAGCTCACTTCGTTAAAAAGTTCGGACCCACTCTTTGAAGAATCAAAGTAAGATCCTTGTCTATCGGCTGCGCCCTCCGGCGACAGCACCGGAGGAGGCATATTCTCAGTTTCGGGGACGATCTCTTTTAGCTCCACGCGGCAAAGGGGATTTAATGGTAATGTCCTCTTCCTTCCTCTCCTCTATCCAGGAAAGACTCTCCACTGAAACGTTCAAGCAGACGTGCCAGTACGTACGCCAGCTATTACTGCTTCCAGCTCCAGAATCAGTTGATTGTAAAGTGGTGGTGCCGAGTGGTGATGATGAGACTCGGTTGTTGTGGTCTGCTAACCCTCATGACTTCAGGCAGTGCTGAACCTCGGTTTGTATGCTTTGTGCCTTTGTGTTCCCCAAACTCACTGCTTGATGGCGTCCGGGCTTCGAAACGGGTGTTATCGGGCACAAAAGTCTCGTTCACCGCCAGCCCCACCATCTCCCCCGAAGCTTTTTCAGGGTCATACTCTGTGGTTTTTTCCCACATACTTGACTTTATTTCAAGCGTCGATAAGTTGCTAAACTCAGAACATAGCCTTATGAGCTCATGTTCACGCTGGAACTTATCGTTTCGAAGAATTAATTGTTTCTTTGGATGCCACGTCTCGAGAGAACTGACGAATGACCGTCAGCAAATTCTGAATCTGGCTTCCGTAAGTTCACGCATCTCATCACCAATGTGCGGCGTAGAGGGTCGTTCCATAGCAGTCTTATTGCCAAACAAACGATTACTTCCTTCATTGAATAATTGCATTTTCCCCATAGCTTATGGGGAGCAAATCCTTAAAGTAATCAAAACATAGGATTCCCCTGCAACACAATACCAATGCGGCCAAATGGCAATACAGATGCTCTGCGTGTTCTAGCGCAATGTTGAGACCCCATTCCTGCGTGTTTCGCATTAATTGTCATATAATTAACATCTTGATGAATTAGGGTTGTTGCTTGTTTATTAACTTTAGTTGACCTCTAAAATGACAGAAGGGAAACCTCACTTGTATATGTGAGTGAAACTTCAATACAACCTAAGGGAAAGCCATACATCGTATAGCATACTGTATGGAAAGCATAGTATATGTGTAGCAAGTCTAGCACATTAAGCTATGCGCGCTTGTAGTTTCTCAACACGCAACTGACCTACATACAAAATCCATGATAAGCTTGCGCGCACATGGTTGTAAGCCGCCCACTACTCTATCATTCATCATGATTTACCGTTTCAAATCCAAGGAAGGCACGGTTAGGGTGTCAGCGGATGACTCTAGTCTCTTTGTTGATGCATTCGAAGAAGCCCGCTCAAAACTCAATCTAAGGGGCACTAATTTTCATGTGTGTGACGTGCCCTTCGAGAAGGGCATGGCGGTGCTGCGCCTCGAGGGCTTGAAGGTTTCGGAAATCGCCTGTTTGGATGGTATCATGTATATAACATATGATGATATCGAAGAAGCAGCTCATAGATACCGTTTCAAATCCAAGAAAGGCACGGCTACGGTGTCAGTGGAACCCTCTAGTCTCTTTGTTGATGCATTCGAAGAAGCTCGCTCAAAACTCAATCTAAGGGGCACTAATTTTCATGTGGGCATGCCGGTGCTGCGCCTCGAGGGCGTAAAGGTTTCGGAAATCGCCTTATTGGATGATATCATGCATATAACATATGATGATATCGAAGAAGCAGCTCATAGATGCCGCAGAGGGCTGCTGATGTACCATTTCAAATCCAAGAAAGGCACGGTTACGGTGTCAGCGGAACCCTCTAGTCTCTTTGCTGACACATTCGAAGAAGCTCGCTCAAAACTCAATCTACGGGGCAAAAATTTTCATGTTTGTGACGTGACCTCCGAGAAGGGCTTGCCGGTGCTAGACCTTGGGCGCGTAAAGATGTCGGAAATCATGTGGGATGATGACCTCATGCATGTAACATATGATGATATCGAAGAACCAGCTCAGAGATACCGTTTCAAATCCAAGAAAGGCACGGCTACGGTGTCAGTGAAACCCTCTAGTCTCTTTGGTGATGCATTCGAAGAAGCCCGCTCAAAACTCAATCTAAGGGGCGAAAATTTTCATGTGTGTGACGTGCCCTTCGAGAAGGGCTTGCCGGTGCTAGACCTTGGGCGCTTAAAGATGTCGGAAATCTTGTGGATTGATAACCTCATGCATGTAACATATGATGATATCGGAAAACCAGCTCATAGACGTCGCAGAAGACTGCGGAATCGCAGAAAAAGCCAAAGTACCAAAAATTGAGGGCCTCGCTAGGAGACATCGACTCTGACAAGTTAATTGATCTCAAATTACATATAGATAATGGGAGAAAATAAACAGTGCCAAAAGAGCAATCAAACTTTTATTATTGTCATAGATTATAGCCGGGCGATGCATTGAATTCCGTGAACTTCTGTTTCAGGTTCAAACTTTGGTTTATGCGGCTTGCCGTGTATCAACCACGGGGTGCATTCCTCACTGCCATTCAAGATTGTTGACACTGTACCTCTAAGTATGTGTGAGCTTCTGTGCTGGGTTGAACAACAATGAGTGGTTGATTGTCGGAGCTCAGCCGAGAAGAGATTCATGAGGGCCTGTTATTGGCGGACATATTGATAAGTCTCGCCTCCGCTGATATTCTGATTGGTGTCTAAAGTGGGGCGGCAGCTCATTTTTTAAGATTGGAGAGGGGCCTTCACTAGCCACACCCCGTTGCAGGGCTGCGCCGTCGGAATGACAACAGCTCAATCAGGAGGTATAGGGAAAGGCAATGGTTGACGCACTTTCAATAAGCCCTCATTTATAGCGAGCGCTCGACCTAAACCTTCGATACACATTGTAGAATGTGACACTTATCCACAGATCCCGATTCCTATTGCCCAACCAGGGACAGCAACTCAGAGTGAGTCGTGTCCAAAACCTGCTCCTAATGTTTTTCAAGAAGGTGTCAAGCAATTGTGATTAGAAGCGCCTGTTTAAAATTTCTAAGATGGGACGCAACCAAGAAACATTTCGAGTGGGTCTGGGATTGGCGGCCATCTTTAAATGTCTAGCCAAAGTGGAAAGCTGGGTTGTTGTCCTTAGTTGGGACGATAACCTCATTCTTTTGTATTGGGAAAGCCTCACTGTGGAAGTCTCTGTAGTCGGGCTGTAATGTTGGCTGGGCAATAACTCAAACACCTTTTTACTTCTAGTTACTAAATTACATTTTGCCTTTCGTACTTGATCCGTTTTCAGAATCAAGTATTACTGGAATGTATTCTTATTTTTTGAATTTCCATGTAGCTTCCTGAAAAACAATGTGACAAGATGAAAACTTACTTAAAAGTTGAGATTTCTGACAGCTAGCTTTCATTACTGAAGCTAATAATCTCTATAAATTACATCCTATATTTCGCGGCCGTGTAATCTTCATGAATATATTGGCCTTCTTCACTTACATTTATAAGGCTGGTTTATCTTCTTGCTATTGACTCAACATTTTAGGTTGTGTCAGGGTCTTGTAGGGCATAATGGCTAGGAGAATGATGCATATTGTTGATGACCCGTAAAATAAGGGGGACTCATCCGACCTATGCAAAAATGTCGGCCACAACTGCGCCACCGTATCCGGGCCGGTATCGGGAGATGAGGCTTTAATCGGGCTAGTCGAGACGAGTGGCTGACCGGATAAGCCGTCACGGGAGATGAGGGGCTCTTGGAGGAAGGAAGCAGAGCGGTTCGGACCGTGCATAGAGGCACGTTCTGATGTCATACCGCGTCTAGCCGTGCATCGCCCTTCGAGCACCTATGGGTAGCACACTACCCTTGGGGAGTCCAACATAGATTTTGTTTACCCGAACGATCGCCTCTGTTTCTATAACTATTGGTACAGCTACTACCACAGTGAAGTAGTATAGCTATAACTATGGGACACCATGCTTCAATGAATAGTTATAGAAATGGCGAGAATACTCTCCCTTGGCACCGTGCTTGAAACGCTTAGCCATCAACCGCCCACCTGTAAATTCCAAGAGGTATGTGGTTTAATGAAAAAAGCACTTTCAAATTGGCCAGAAAAAGATATTCAGCTCTGTGGTCCATTGGCGTGCCGTGAGCTCCGTCGAGTGATAAACCGTAGCTGCAAAATGCGAGTCGGTGTACAGAGGTACGGCGCCGAAGCACGTGTGCGGGTGTGAAGGTTTTCTAGGGCCCATTGAAAGAGACCCAAATGTTGCACTACTGTCTGAACGTTTTAGGAGCGTTGAAGCTCCGAGATTCTGGGAGTCATGTGAAGTCGAGTCAAGATTCAGGACAGGGCGCATAACCGTATTCCAACTCAGTCGCGCGCGCGCTCTGCCTTCGTTTCAAGAGCGCTCTGGAGCTACGTGAATGTATCGCCATGTCAAACCAGTCAGGAATCACAGCATCTGAAGAAGTGGTGGAAGCCAGCAACTTCATGCAAGACCCCGTGCTTGTGATCGCACTCTCAGAGGACTCAACGGTTCTTGTCAAAGACGCCGATTTCAAGCAACCTCCAGACCCCGATCACGCCATAAGTGCTCTACACGAGTACTTTGGCCAGATCTTTCCCGAGCCCCGCTATGCCATTTTGCAGAACCACGACCTGTTCTTCGTGAGTTTCATCCCGGACCTGGCCCCCATCCGGCAGAAAATGCTTTATGCTTCCACCAAAAATACCATCCTTCAGCAGCTTGGGTCCAAGTTCAGCAAGCTGCATGTGCTTGATTTCACGGAGACAAAAGAGATATGCCCAGGCTCTTTTGTAGTGGAGAAGCCCGATTTCCTGGCCGTGATGACCGAGAAGGAGAAAAGTTTACAACATTTAGATTCCTTGCAAAATCTCACTTTATCGCAGAGCTCCGCCCACACAAAGGAGTTGCCATCAATGAGTGCAGACTCGTCGCTTTTTTTTCAGGTAGAGCCACTGCTTGAAAAGGTTCTTCATGAGCCGATAGAGAAGAGAGTGGTGGTGATGAATATCAATGTGGAAGCCGAGACTCTTGCGTTGGCCAATCATCATGAAAATGTGCTGATCTCAGAGCTTGCGCAGACCTTAGGCTCGCAACCGGAGTCTGCTCCGGTGTATATTTTATACGGCTATGGAGTCGATCTGGCCGTGTTCATTTATTCGTGCCCCTCCGGGTGCAAGGTCAAGGCACGAATCATGTATGCAGCCAATAAGCAAGGCTTGCTAAACCACTTGAAAGGAGAGTACAAGCAGCCAATCACTAAAGTGATTGAGGTTGGTGATTTGGATGAAATAGACGTTAGTGTTTTGCAACCGAGTAGGGATGTCGAGAAACACAATGCTTTGAAATTCAACAAGCCCAAAGGGCCCAGAAGGAGATGATCAAGGTTAAAATGCATGAAGTGGACCATGCGAATGAAGCAGGCGACGTGCAGGAAGTGGTCACCGAATTAAGAGGTTCTACGACATCAATATGATCACGGGAGAGTTATCAAGAAGTCCATCGCATTACTTGAATTGGTTCTATGGATCAAGTGAATAATTGGCTAAAGCATAATAATGATTCAAGTGATTGTATGGATGAACTAAAGCATGTGGTTATTGTATACCCTTCCTTTCATCGATATTTTGGATGCTACATGGGTCACCAATGTGGGCAAAGTTGGACCATTAGATTGGTCCCTTGTGCCCTGAGCCAATGGCAGCTGACCGCACTGAGGTCTTACTCTTTACAATCATGGACTCGTTTGTTCTTTATACAATAACTTCGCTCGTTTTGAACAATTATCAATGACCAACCCTTTCCCTTAGCACTTGACGTATTAAAGAACCTCACAGTACTACTGTGAAACTATTACTTTACTTTTGAGTAGTTTATGTTGCGACTTCTAGATGGCTTTGAGGAACTGAAACATTCTTGGGCAGAAGGCAACTGTAGATTCTATAACGGCTGTCCCAAATTCTCTGCATTTTGGTCAGGAGCCGGACGTATGATTGCGTATATATTAAATCCTCGAGCAAACGCTATGTTGAAGCAAAAGTCTCTTGTTGATGTCTGGGACTCTAGACCCATGCCACTTTAAAAGGGAACAGGAAGAGGTTCTTGCCCAGCTCAGACTGCTATTCAGATCAAAAGATATACTACCCTTCATTGCTCTCTCGTTACTACCACGGTGCCAACAAGGATCCCGATGCAGTCTTCTGCCCCTGCTGATAACAGGGGGGTCCGCTCCATCGACCCCTCTGCCTGTTCCGATTGATCCTGTGTCGGCCACAACTGTGGCTCTTCTGTCCGCTTTCGTCGAGCATGTGACTCTTTCCACAGACTCTCTGAAGACCTCCCAGCCTGATGCGACATTCCCTCTGACGGTAATACTCAACCTAATGAGATTTTCACTGAGTTATCCCCGATTTCCAGATCCAAGGCGATTCTCTTTGCTCCGATTCAGGATTCTCTGTTGTCACTTGCAGGCATGCAAGCGCCTGCCTCCCCTGAAACACTCTTAATCTTCACGGAGGACAAACTATGAGAAATACTAAAGTTAAGGTGTTGGAGAAAGTTTGTGAAATGCCCTATATTATAAGACACATTATGCATCAACCAGGTAGTGCAGCCTTGCACACCTTGAACTAGTCCGAAATATGGCCAGAACTCCTCCAAATTCCTCAATGCAAGACCTGAAATTTAGGTTTACTGGTTTGAACCACTGAATCCTTTATAAAAATCGAGCCGGATTATGTGTATGAGCGGTTCCCGAAATGCGTGGGCTTTGGCACACTTTCTTGATGTCCTCTAGTATCCAAGTGAAATACCTGCCTGCTGGCTTTCGTTTCTCGCTTGTATCATGCGATGAAATATCTCTCAGTCTCGAGTAGCAGCCTCGGAAAACCAGAAAAGACAAAGAGTGACCGAGAATGTCTCATTTGGAATAAGTAAGTTGAAAAGTCGAAGTCGACGAAATCCTACAGGTGAACGCGAACAGTATCCCTGGAATGCGGCATCTATAATCAATCGATGTTTATTCGCTGAGGAAAGATGCCTACTTACTATTTGACTTTATTTATTATTTAATTTTATTTGTTATTTGATTTTGATTATTATTTGATTAACTTGTTTTTTGATTTTATCGTGCGTTTGTGTCTGATTGCTCGAGGTGTATTGATTGGGCCTCTAACCATTGGAAGTGTGTACCAAAAGACTGTCCAGAACAAACGTTGTGATCAGTGATTACGCCACATAGAAACCCCGAAGTACTCCAACAAAAAGACACCAGTGAAGAATAGTCTCACGAAAGAGGAAATGGTATTTTACAAATCTACTCACAGTTACAGAATGTAAAAGTAAGTATTCCAAAATGGGGGCAGAAATGTGAATCTTTTGCGCGGCATAAGTGGTGAACTTGCTAAGTGCTGCTTACTATTCAACTCTAACAGCTCTTTTCCTCCCAGTAGCGGAAGAAGAATTAAGCAGAATTACTCGATTTATTAAATGGTTTTGTTCGTAACTACACGGAGTAATTTGGACCTGAAGCACTCGAATACAATCGGAATAATATTTCGTGGAAAATTGTATGGTAGGAAGAAATAAGTGTATTATAGAAATTAAAGACCTTCTTAAGTGCCTGCCATGACCATTAGGGACATCGCATAGCCACCTTTTTCGTTGCCTCTACTCTACTCCGTTAAAAGGAACTAGCAGAATGATTTTGCACTTACCCTAGTTCCAGCTTCTCAAACACGTATTTGATATACATCAGCATGCAGAGAGTGTCTAAAATCTGCTGTATTGGGCTTCCACCGCGGTTTCATGTCCCCAATTCCGTACTATTTCGATTTTGGTGGCCTGGCTCTAGATCCCAAAAGATTGCCTGATATCGCCGCGTTAATTCACAATCTAATGAAAGGCCCTATCGCAAAGTAACTTGTCCGTATTTGGGGAGCTTCTCTTTTCTTTTTGTATTATTGCGTTTTTGATGGGTATACACTTGGGCCACTATTTCTGTCGATTTACATACCACTACTGCTAAGCTCATGGCTATTTTCCATTAAATGTACCGTTGGCAATTTCATCAGAAATGTCATGGCGCCATGGAGGGTCTACCATACTTGTTCAGTAAATAGTTTTTCTGTTCTTTGTAAGGTTCTTGAGTAACTTGTGGTGAGTAGGGAAGATGTAAGCATTGATGATTTTAAAAAAGGAACATCTTTTGAGATTATATGAAAGTGCCGGTACATATTGTGTTAAGTCATATGGTGCCATTACGAGATTAGATTCGAAACAGCCGATTTCTCCTTATGGCGACGGAGGCCGCATCGGCAATAACAAGGCGGTATAAACCTCGATCAGGGAAGGAAATTCCGGCTTCAACCGCAGGCAACCCTGGGTAGTGCACCACCAACGATGGGTGTGTCAGTAAAAGTGTGGTATCAGGCTTTTCCAATTCTCAAAAGAAGTACACCCTCTGAGCATCATTTCATGGATTTCTCTGACCTTTATGCATACCGTTTGAAAAAACCCAAGACTGGGCCTGATGAATCCTGCTCACTGAGCTTAAGCCAAAGGTTGCCCAACATGGCACTGAGACTCGAGACGAATCTTTTGCTAAAATGTCAAGCTGTAGAGACACCACTGGAGAGCTAATGTAAAGCTGCTAACGTGTTGGCTGTTGCAAAGTTTCTGATAAAGCTCCCATAAGGACGGCAATAGGATGAAGGGAGTCATCTAACTAGTTTGCAAATCAGCCTGAAATTCTGTCCAGCAGAGCCTGCACAAGTCATGCAAGAGCTGGGGGTTTGCGCTGAAGTAACGTCCCGGTTCGTGGGCCAATATGCGCTTGTATATGCGACGCGAAAGGGTCTTGTTGACGGCAATGTACTCTTGCTCCGAACAGATGGGCGGTTGGCCTCCTTCAGCGTCAGCTTTTTGATAGTATCTTCTCAAATGTCTGCGAACGTGGTTTTGCACTAGCTTCTTCTGTTCAAGTGAAAGTCCGGCTGATTCATACCGAATGGCCTTCAGTTCGCTCTCTCCTTCCAATCTGAATTCTCTGGGATTTATTTTGGGCTCTGTGTTGGCTCCTATATTAGCACCTTTGACTCCTGTTTTGGGTTCAATAAAGACTTTTTTGTCCTCAGTATTGACTCCGGATGAGGAATCCCCTGCCCTGGTGCCATGTGCTTCATCCTTGAGAGGGTCCAGTATCTCGATAGGGGCTTGTGCGCTCCCTTCAGAACCGTGACTACCTCGCGACTGAATCTGTTTAATCAACAGACCAATTCGAGACATGGGCTGCGCTGCACTGACAGGGTCAATGGAGCTAATATTGCCATTTTCCGGCTCGCTGAGATGTTGCCTCGATAGGATTGGAGCCCTGACCCGCTTTTTTTGGTGAACCTTTGGGGCGGCGGGCACCGCGTCAAAACTTGCTTCGATCCCGTGCCGAGCGTTTTCCAACATCTGCCATGCTTGAGCTTCCTCCGACGACAACTGTTGTAGCTCTCTTGCCTGGCGGCGCAAACGCACACCGCCATTTTCGAGCACCCGAGCCCGCACAGAACTGGTAACTTGTACAGAGGAATCATCATCATCGCTGAAATAATCGTCGGGTTCCACAGCGAGTGACAACTGCGCGGAGCTTGTATGAAAAGATTTGCGCGGGGCCCTGGGGTGATGCCAACGCAGACTAAGGGGCAGTGAGCTTTGGCCCTGACATCGCTTGCTTCGTTCTCGGTGCACGGCTTGATGCGTCCTGCCAGCATCTAGGTCAGTCGCTTCGTCTTCGTGCTTAGCATGAGCTCTAAACTCGGCTCGCTCCATTCTACACTCACATACCGGGCAGAACCAGTAGCCCTCCTGGCGATAACCGAGACACTGGCTATGATAGGCGCCCCCGCAAGCTATACAGGAAAACATTGGCAGCATGGAGTACTGAGAGCTGGAGCAGATGATGCATACGCCCGAGAGACCACTTGGCTGCAGGTCGTAGGGGAAGTCGGTCAGACTACCGGCAGGAAGCACGTACTCTGGGGGAATTTCGTCAATGGCGGCGTTTTCGGCAAGCTTGTTTTGGACTCGAAAGGATGATATCACTCGTTTATTACAAACGCGGAGCACGTCCACCCGGTAGAAAAGGTTGCGACACGTGGGACACAGGTTGGACTGGCTAGTCCATTTTTCGATGCATTGGCTGTGGTAGTAGTGCTTGCACGGATCCACCTGTCCGACTAGAGTCTCCAACTCCATTTGCTCAAGGCATATGGGGCACTCCATCCTGGTTGCAGTCGAGAATATCTGTCGATGACACCCTCCGAGTGACGAGGAATAAAATAGTCTTCCTGAATATCGCTGATCTAGAACCTGATTGGCCTGCTCTAAATACTATCTTGAACGTTTGTCTAGCCAACCCTTAATGAGCTAGAGATCATCGGTGCAATAAATCAACTGAAGCCTCTGTTCTCAACGCCCGAGTAAATGGAATGTATGTACCAACAGTTGAGTCTAGGTCTGCGGGACTAAGAGGATGCTATGGCTAGCGTGGGGAGCTTGGTAGCTTAGGCGATACTAGCTATGGAAATCGGTCTGTATAGAAGTTTGGATGTCCGAAATCCTCCTCTTTAGCCTGTTACGCCGATGTGATGAAGCAACGCCCGAAGAGGGCCTTGATGTGTCAGGTGAAGCGTTTAAGGTGGAGGTGCAATGGATGTACGGGTTCGATATCGAGGCCGCGGGCACCATCATTCACGCGCGCTCATTGCCATTAACTCAGGCGTCCATCGGCCATGTCCCGCCATCAATTTGACTTGATACAATGTATGAAGCGGCCGGGCAGTCACGTGGGAATGCTTTGTGTGCAATGCGATGGGAAATGCCCAGTGTGTGACTCTTTTGTGAAGCCACAGGCCAAGGTTTACTTATGCGATGGGTGTTCTTCTGGGCACTTGGCGCACCGGTGTATTCTCTGTAGCGCCCATTTCGGCGAGGGCCCTGATCTGGGGTCTCCAGCCTTCTATTGCCATGAATGTGTTGTTCAAGAGAAGCATCGCGAAGGGTGTCCACGAATAGTCAATGTGGGCAGCTCGAAAACTGATGTGAAGCTACGGAAGATTGAAAGATGGGCCACATGAGTTCATTGTGCTTCAGCCAGACAACTAGGGGTACTTAATGTACACCATGGTTCGTGGCAGTACCAACAATACGGACTGTTAAGCCAATTATTGCTCCTGCTCTATATGCAGGCAACACCGAATCGAGTCAAAAGCTCTGATGTTTGCTTCAGGATTCTTTTTCTTACTTTCAATATCTGTTCCTAAAGTGCCAGTCATTTCAACCTTAACGGTGTTGCCTGATTTTTGCATTGAGGGCTGTGTGCTGAGACGTCAGAACAGCCCAAAATATGTGAGGCCAGGATTTTAGTCCAGGGACCGTGAAAGACCTGGTTTTAGCCTATGGTTTTCGATATCAAAATTCCGGAGCATCGTTTTTGTGATGGGTCCAGAGGCATACAGTCAAGGTATGCAACTCCCGTTGCGGATGCACCCTTTCAAGAACAGTGTGTTCCAAAACTATTCAAGCCAGTCCGCACTAGTTTTGTAAAAGACATGATCCTCTGAGCCAAGAAAGTAGAGCGAACTAGACCAGCGCAGCAAAACAGCTCACTCGACACTAGCTAAAGTAAGCAAACAAATCAATCAAAAGTTGAAATAGCACCACTTGCGGTAACATCGGAACCAGTTCACTTTTCGTCTTGAAGCATGATTAATACTGCAAAATACCCAAATTTAGAAAGAGCAGCGAGTATTTAGATTGAAGAGGTCAGGATTTTGAATTCTAATGAGTGTCGGTGTGACTTTTGCGGTACTTGGTTTGGAAGACTGCGTAAGAGCATGAGACCTTTTTAAATGACCGTTTTAATTGATATCCCCTTTTGATCAGAGACTAATAAGGAGAATCAACAACACAATACCCTGAGTGAACGGACACTATAACCCCCAAGATGTTTACCCGTCTCCACGAATCTCTATGACCAGCAGGATAAGATCTTTAGCTCAAGTCTCACAGACAAACGATTTCAACCTTGGAAAAGACTACACAGTAGCCCTTTTCAAGGCAGTGGTGTGGATGATAGACCAATAAGAATGCCATGAATCACTTCGGCCCGTTTGAGCTGGCGCTCAGCCGCTGAATCGGTCTATTCTTGAAGGGAGGCGTCTACCAAGAACCTCACACCATTCTTCCACCTCTCGCTCAAATGGCTCTCCACGGGCGCATACCTCAGCTGCTTCAATGCGCGAAGGCTTTGCACTTGCTCGAGGGCAGCTTGTTTCCGAGAAATCTCCGCCTTCTGGATCTCGACCACACAGGCCATTGAAGCATTGAGCAGACTTCCCACTGCAGCCAAACCTCCCACATTTTGCAGCTGCAATTTTGAAGAACGGTCCCGAAGGATCGCATACGAGAGTGATGTGTACACGGCATTCAAGTCAGCATGTTCCAGCAAAGCCTCATTGTACCTCAGAATGTCGATGACCAGGCCCACGATAGATGTGGGCTCCTCAGCGCCTTTTGCACATGCGTCTTCATGCTGCTTGATGTCCTGCATCAAGAGCAGTTGAAAGCTCGGGTTGGGCGGGAGTTCCCTTGGCTTTGGGGAAGGCTGGGCCGCTAGCTCTTGAGATATCAACATCTCCGCATCGGATCTCTCCAGTGCAGTTATATCTCCGTCAAGATCTGGGGTTAGTATGCAGAAAGGAAGTGGGAAACACGACGTCACGTGAACAAACAGTAGCATGGAACTGTACCGTTGCACGAGTGAATTTCAGAAGCTGGAAGTCTTTAACATACACGGCAAGTATTCTGGAATAGAAGCAGCATTCATGGTAGTGGTGCGAGTAAGCAGGCATGCGCGAAAAGACCCTGTGGCCTTGGACATCCGTACACCTCAGGTAGGGCTTTCACGTTATGTCAGCTACAAGTCAATCCCCTTAAAATTCCCTCAAATTATCCACGGATTCTTCCAAAAGCCTTGGAGCTACTTATGATGAAGCTGGTCGATTTTTCTGCTCCAAAATTGTATTGGTTCAAGAAAATGACCCAGTGAGGGTCCTGAGGCCCGAGCATTGAACAGTACGATCCACGAAGCGTGTACGCAATCAGCCCTATCGAGTTTTTTTGTTGCTCTAACTATCTACTCTTTCTAGTATAGAACAACTGATGAATTGAGTCAAAACACTAAGGAGGATGTCCGAGTGGAAGAATGGCGAAGAGCTTCTCCAAATGTAAGGCGTCCTTGCAATGAAAGAGCGTGGTGAAAATTTCTTTCCGTGGAGTAATTTTGTCCAAGATAACTTTTCTTTGATCAAAATTACACCCTTTTTCAAAAATGCTCGCCTTTAGGGCCCCTGGGCGGGTTTTCTGGAACAAATATCTCATTTTGGCGTCCTTGGGCCAAACCGCTGGACCGAGAGTCCGCCAAGGAAGCTCACTCGTTTCGAATCTGCTTGCCGCCGAAGAAATTCATGCCTTAAAGAGCTGAAATGTCGGCCAGCTTGGAGAACGCCCAAATGAAGCTATACCTGAACTCGTCACAGGTGCCGTTGGCGAATGAGCAGCCTGCTTTCTCGACTCATGCCTCGAAAATGCGACTCTAATGAAAATATCCTTCGAAAAGGAAATCATGATGAAGGTTTGCCAGAGCGATGCTTCGTGCTCTCATAATAGAAGCGTCACCTACATCTCGCGAGCCCCGGCTGGATCCCTGATTTCATGCCGTCTCTTTTTCCCCACGGCAAAATTTAAACTCTTTATTTTCAGATGAAATTCATTGATTCATCTTTGGTTTGTGCCCCATAGCCAATATACCGCACAACAGAGATGCTAAATAGTGGGGCTGGCAAAGGACTCTTCGCTTGGCTCACTTGTTTGAAATGCAAAGCACAACCAAAAGTGGGTTTAGCCTTGAGACAGCAGCTAGAAAATCCAGCTTGAAGAATCCTGGCTATCTCAATTGAATGATTGTCCTCTCCACCTAGGCTAAAGGAAGTCATGTGAACGATGTGAATCGACGAAACAATAGTCGCAAGCATCAATCCTACTCAAGCCTTCAAAAGATGGCAGCTCTTCTCGAAACGCTGGAACTCATTAATTTCAAAAACTTGTCCCACTGGACCACCCGGATAAATTATAAAACGGCATGGCATTGACTTTGGTCAGAGAGATCTTTTCTTCACCAACCAAGCACCATGTTTTCTGCGTGCGAGATAAGAGGCAGATAGCTTTCGTTTAAGAATGGAATCATTGATGAGTTCTTGTTTAATGCGTCCGATACTCTGGAAAAGTTGCAGCATGTTACCCATTGACACTTGGAATCGATAGCCATCGAAATGAGGGAAGTTGAGACATTGATTTTGGATCGGCTGACTACGAGCCCGAGAACCAGACAGAAACCACAATTTGCCACGAATTTGGTTGTGTAGTGCCCATCGCTTGAAAACGACTTTGAACCACGATTGAGTCCAAGTGTTGGACGACGGAGTCGTCCAGGAGTTCAAAACCCCTTAGAGCTTGTTGAAGTCCAACAATAGCTTTTTCCAGCAATTGTGCCAGAAATCCAATACCACACATAGGAAGGTTTACAGGCAGGCTCTAGCCAGATTGCTCCATGACCACAGTTATTCTTTACTTCTTCGCTAAAGGCCTGGACGCCCGCTCCTTGGGTGGTGCCACTGCCACGGCCGTGGACTTCAAGCTAAATTTGCGTGTTACAGCAACGCTTCGTGCCTACTTCTTGTGACCCGGCTCTCCAACGGCTCAAAGTGTTTGTTGATTCTGTCCTTGATGCTGCTTAAATTCTTGCTGCTACGTGTAATAACTTCGAATTTGAATCACTCATGGGCCGCACGTGAAGTTCAATTCTACCGACACCGCTTGTGTCATGTTTTACTGGTGCAGAGGTGCTTGAATAAAGCAGGATCCGCTTTTTGAACGGATTTAGAGGCTTCTTCGGTGTCGGGGTTGGGGACGTTCTGTCTCCGGGTCGATTTTGGAAGGTTCCCTTGGGTAGGATATCTCTTCCCCTCTGCCCACGCCAAAGAGAGATGTGGCCAGCGGTATTTCTGTCTATCTTCTTTTTTTTCATGATTCATATCACTCAAACTTTGAAGGCATTAAAGCGTCTTGACCTGCTAGCGGAAACGCTCGGAAGGCTACTAACTCTGAAATGATGTATTCGGAAACTTTCCTACTTGACAAGGTCGATTTTGTTCGGTCAAAACTTGAGTCGTTTGTGTTTCACTTCACCCTTGTACCGATGCCAACTCTCCAGAGTGTAGTTCTTTTACTGGAATTCATCCTCGTTTCATGATTCCACAAACACCATTTTGTGCAGGTCCCGATTATACCTCCAAGGTAGTGGTTTACGAATTTTAGTTCCCAAAGATTTTGACACATTAAGCCTGCCCTGTGAAACTGGTAAAAAACTGCCACTACGCTCCGTGTATGAGGCATGTGCTATGCACCAAGCCTTCAATGCTAGATCATAGGCTTGGTTTCGTTTCTAATATTCGCAGATCGAAGTCATTACTCAACAGAAGTTGTAGGTACTTCAACTCTCAAGACTCCGGATGTAACCCTTCTGGGTTGAATCGGATCTATAAGAAAAGCCTGCTTCTACATCGCTTGTATTTTCTCTTGCAATTACTAACTAAGTATTTTTTTTTAGGCGATCTTTCTCGAGAATGCCACAGGTTTCCTCGTACTGTACTACTTCCTGCCACTGCATTTAAGGAGTGATTTCTGGGAGACCTTCGCTCTCTGGTTTGTCCTCATGGTAGCTCTTCTTGCCAAGTTTCAAAATCCCGTGGTGTAGCCGAGGCTCATTACCGATACGCAATCCCACCTCTAAGGGTTCGCAGTATCCTCACAATCCATAGGCTCATTACCGATACGCAATCCCACTTCTAAGGGTTCGCAGTATCCTCACAATCCATTGGCACATTGGGGTTCATTACCGCAAGGCTCTCGGAGCCACTATGCGAACTTGCCAGAAATCTCGTGTCGCTCCAGATCTCACTTTTTGCCTGCAGTTTCAGTTAGTAGTCAGTTTCAGTCCCCTATAGCAATCCCAAGACAGATCTTTTTCAATTTTCTCATTTTTTTTTCATGTTTTTTGTTTTCTTATTCTTTCTTTCAATAGCTATGGCCACACAGTGAGTCGCCATCAATTGACATGGCCATTGTCAATCTTTGTCGAGTGGTACGCTAACTGTGGCTCTTGTTATTGTGAGCCAGGATCTTCAGTGCTAATTCAGTGAAGATCTCGCTGAAATTTGCCCGGGCCCGGCTCACTTCCTTGTAGACCGCTTTGATGCGGTTGAACTTTTGCAGAAGCACTGTGTACGCTTCCAAGTCAACACACGTGTCTAAGAAGCCCCGCTGGCTGTCCACATTAAGACAGCCAATTATGGAGTCTGATTCACTCTGGGTAAGTGCCTTGCGGCCAAGAGTGTGGACCCATACATTGTGGAACTGTTGCTGGTACAACTCCTTGACATTGCAAGCCTCGGCGTGCAGGCGGATCACCTCGATCAAGCCTTTGGTGAAGCCAGCTTCAATTTTGCTGATGCTCTCCACTGCACTCTGCTCCATATCGCTCATGATGCCGAAGTCGTCTTTCAATTTGGAAAGGCGCCGCTCATAGTCCGCCAAATTGTGATCACTGTTGGCCAAGTCGGTGCATATTTTTACAAACACTTCACCGGTGGCCTGGATGTTTTCCATAAGAGCGAGGATGAAAGCCTCAATGCGATCGTGAATGCCAAATTGGGCCAAGAACTTCTTCTTGTAGAGCTTCATCAAGCCATCTTGGCCCCGAATGAGGCCCTGAAGGTGGGCAACTTGCCTGGATCCCAAAGTTGGGGCCAGCCCATTTGGTTCTACTCCAGAACCGAGAGTGGCCAGGCTTTCAAAGCTCACCGTCTCTTGCTGCACCTCCACACACACCTCGGCTTGCAAAGATTCCAAGTACTCATCCAAGATGATTTCGGTTTTGGACTTGCAAAGAAGCTTCACGTCCAAGGAAAGGCATCTCAATTCAAACTTTCCGTCAAGCTGATGTACCAAGAGGGTGTCCATTCGAAGCGCGGCCCACAACTGACTCTTGGGCTCGGAGAGCCACGCGTACAACTCCGCTTTAGTTTCGACGGGCAACACCGGCACCGACTTCTTGACAATGCGAAGGGATTTTATGGTCTCCATCGAGAAGGGGAGGCTCTTTTCGGTAGCGGGGTCTTTTGCAGTGGCATAACCAGCTTTCGGACCAGTGACAGTACCAACGTTAGTACCAACCAGCTTCGTGGAAACAACGGCCTTCTCAGTGCAATTGTCGTCATTCAAGGCAGCACCTGGCTTCAATGCCACTGCAATCATATCTCCCAACTTCCTGTCTATGGTTGCCTGGCCATATTTGCTAGGCCTGTGGTCACCCTTAGCAACAGAGCGACACGACCTTCTAGGCTCTTTGATCTCGGGCAAATTAGGAAAGCCCTGGTTGATTTGACCAATCACCTTTTCAATTTCCTCAATGACCTTATCGCCATGGCCAGCGGTGGAGGTGCGGAGCGTCAGCTCGGGTGAGATAAGGTTAATCACTGGGCGCTCTGGAACCGCCACCGAGAGGGGAGTCTTCTCAACTGCTGGCCTCACAAACGGTAACGTAGGGGCCTCTTTGTCCGAATAAACTTTACCTGAATCAAATAGACTTGTGGTGTTCGCAGGTGTGACCAGCCGTGCTGTAATCTGCTCAGCAGTGCCAAACTCTTGAGCCACGTTTTTGTTTTGCATCCATGTCAATGGCCCAGTACTTATAATAGTACTATTATCGACATTGATGGACTGGAGCGGCAGCATACGCTCCTTGAAATCGCCCGAGCGCATGGTGCGAAAGTCGGAGAGCGCGCGCTCCTCGGCGAGTAGCTCGCTGTCCGAACGGACCAGCTTGCGCGTACCCGCATTGGACGGCCTTATGGAATTGACCAAGTCCGTGTCCACCGACTTGAAACCAGTCCGACTTGCAAACACTCGGACTTTGCACACGGTGCGACTAATAGAAAGACGGTGCACTTTGCGGCCCTCCACGGGACACTCTGGCTGACCACACACTGGAATTCGCTGGACATAGCAGGCATTGTGAATTTTCAAAAGCCGGAACTTGCGAAGCCACTTGCTCCATTTCTTGGTGGCCTGGAAGTGCTCGGCGTGCTTGGTCTCCAGCCGTCTAAACTTCTTGGTTTCTGTGAGCGCGCTTTTGCACCCAAATCCGGGTGCAGCAGGCATTTCCTTGTTAAACAAGGCAAAACCTTTGGGCAGCAACAAGTCCCTGAGCTTCTGACCAAATGTTCGTTTGACCTTGATACTTACAGAGGCTTCCTGGATGCAGGCTTCAGCGCTGGCTACTTGAGTTGCGGCCGTGCAAGTCGTTCCGGTTGGCAAGGCCGATACAACGGTGGTTTCACCCTGGGTTTCTGGAATGGTATTCAACTCAGAAGGCATAAAGCAGGTGTCCTCGCCGTTGGTGTCACTTCCAGCCGTGTTCTGACCAGGGCTAGAGGCGACTCCATGAGTGTACAAACTGGATCCTGACGAAAGGTCCATCGAAGGTCCAGCACATCCACGTTTGGCCAAATACAATCTCCGCTGCTTTTCGGCATCATAGAGAAAATGCTCCATTTGGGCGGCGGGCAGGTTGGACTGTCTTCGCCCGGCAGGTGTATTCGCAAAAGTAGATTGGTTCAGGTTCATGGTGAAAAGGATTGATAGTTCTTTGAAAGTAATAATGTAGAAGATTAAAACCTAAGAACGTTTCAATATTTACGTAAGTGATATTTACGTAGGAAAAGATACAGTAAGAGTGAAAAGGAGATTGGCGCGGTGAGGAGGGTGCCGTGCGAAGTGAGTACAAAAAACGAGTCATGAGCCACCCTGGATTTTCAGATGGGCACAAACGAAACTTTCCAGAAAGATGGGTGAGCTCTTCTCGCTATGCAGACTTGAATTAGTGTAAAAGCGCCCCCAGTAGTAGTCGGTGCTATGAGAGACAGGAGCCTCAGTCAGTAATGACCGCAAGATAAACCGTGGGTTAATTAAAAGGTTTTAGTGTATTTATACTGGGATGACCAAAACGTGCTCCAAGAAATGCCGAACTATGATCGGATTCGAGGGGATTATGTATTTGTGGAATGTGCGCGAATTTTTTATTGAAGCACACTATGTTGAGAGTTGTGGTGTGCTCTCCCATAGTCTGGTGTAGATATCACGTTGTCTTCTAACAAGTTGTTTAACTCTGGAGCTTCTGTAGTCATCCTATTTTTTCTTGTATTCCTAATAAACTAAGCCTACCTCCTCGTCTGATTGTACCTTGGGGCGGCAGTCCCGTCTTTAAATAATGAAAGGGGCCTTCACTGACTGCAGCCCATTGTTGGGCTTCACCGTTGTCATTGCAACAGCTCAATCAGGAGGTAGAAGGAGAGACATTGTTCCCTTCTAACTATGCTCTTGTACATAGTGTGCACACAGACTTAGGTCGTCAATTGTTGCGCGTTCAGTCTCGTGCGCGATAATCTGGTTCTTTAGTGTGGTTGGCTTCAACAGAAGTTCGATATGAGGATCATAAGCTTCCTCTGGGGAGTTTTGAGCGTCCTCATATGTACGTCTCGATATATCCATGATAAAATATTCTTCTCTGTACTAAACTAGGGGTTCAGTGATTGACCACTCAGAACCAATGTTTTGTCAATCCGCGCTCCCGCTTCTCTTTTAACCTGACTGGGCGGAGGTGAACCTCCGCTCCTCATTGGGCTGTCACATCCTAGAATGTTCCAATCCAATGAGAATGGGGGGAGGGAGGGGGGGAACACATGGCCTATCTGCACGAGGTACGGGTCACACATCCCATGCATCAGCATCTCTGTACTCTGATGTACGGATGTAGCTTATAGTGCAACATCTTCAACCCTTGTTTCATCTGTGTACAGTCAGGTGGGCATGCAGTGCCCGCAGAGGCACTAAATATCACGTTCGAACCCACTAACCTTCAACTTCTTTGTAAAAGCCAAGTTCTTATAGCGATGTAATTGTTGGAGATCACTGAACCAAGGGGATCTTCACAGTAATGTAGGGGAAGTAGCCAAGGCGTGGTTAACTCGTCTGTCTCCTTATGTTGCCAAGAATTACCAAAGGCCCTGGTCTTTTAAGTCCAAATTTCGACGGGCCTTTGCAGAGACCTGATCGGTCTAGTTGGTGACGAGAATAGCATATTAGGCGGGTTGCCGACGATGCCTTCTTGTAACCGCACCGGGTTTATGGGTAGCGCACTACCCACTGTGGATCTGAAACTGATGTGGTTAGTTGCAAAGTGGTCTGATCCTAGCCTCCTAAGTCAATATTGTGTGTGAAGGTCCTCCCCAAAATCATAGAGCCAACCGTTCAAGCTTATAAAAGTAATCAAATATTTTACGGAAGTGGCAATTGTGCAAAATATTCACCAATTCCAGACCCACGAGAAATTCATCCCGTGTAAGTTCAAGTGATGAATCTCTCGGACTCATGGAGCCTGCGCAAATGCGAACTACACTTCGAAGATAGTATCTCAACAATCTTGGGCTCCTGCAAGAGCTCTTCTCCCTGGAGATTTACGGAAAACCAGATCGACTGAATTCGAAACGAGCGTTTGGACCTCTACATTCCCCTACATTCCTCAACCTGACCACCACTCTCTTTAACCACTCCATGGTCCCTCGGCGAAGTGGTGCACACAGACCTCCGCGAACCACATCGCATCCGTACACGTTAGGTGTGAAGGATAAGTGACATTTTTTCGCAGCCAAGGCTGCAAACGCGCAACGGCTCCGTACCCTCTAACTTGTAGGGTTTCAACCCAAATTGCCAAACTGCGATTCTGCGAAGCATTTTTTATAATTGCGCAGTCTGTAAATGTATGTTCATCAGCATCACTATGAAACGGGTGAGGCAGCAAGTATGCGCTCCTCTGTTACAAGGGAGTTTTACCAAGAAGGCCGAGAAATGAGCAACCACACTTCATATTAAGCAATGCATCTGAAGTAAATGAGGAACAAAGTACTTTCCTTGATTGCGGCTGTGAAGCTCGACCACATTATGTCATGCTTGTTTGATGACAGACGGGGTTTTGGGATGCAAGGCGGTTTGGACGATCCAATGGCTGGTGCAAGAGAGCGGTCCCGAAAGATTAGACGAAAAAGCTCACTTTGGTTGGAGCAAGTTGGGAAGGTGTTTGGTGAATTTCTGGTTTGAGAGATCCAGAGGGAAACAAGAAGACTGACTGAGATTACTCACTTTGCCCAGCGGTTGCAGAGTCCATTAATGTCTGTAGGATGTGAGTTAGATGAGTCAGCCTTAGGGTCCTACGTGGAAGTGGCGTGACGTTTGGTAACTGCAAGCGTGTGCAGTTTGGAGGAGGAGTGACATATAAAAACTCTTCAATCGCGGAAAACCTTTCTAGGCGGTCTTGTTTGATTCAAAGTTACATACCCCTGTAATGCAATATACTGAAACATAGGCCGAAATTAAACACTCCTCATGGGTTGGAGAGAGCAAACATTGACGGTAGCTGTTTCAACATAGCAGGATAGGCAGCCAACGGTCTACTGAGCAGTTTCGATTTTCAGTTGTACTTTTACTATGCACTTGGTCTTTGAATTCGATAAAACAAAAGTTCAATACCCTGGGCCTTTGCTCAACGCACGATTGGCTGAAAGAGGAACAGCTACTGAAGCAACATTAAAATCCACAGCGTAATAGTGTAGTGGAACTCTCCGGTCTCACCTAGAATGAATCATGAATCCCTAATTAGCCATTTATTATCTTGTGGTGTTTGAGCTACGTCTACTGTTCAAGTGGGAAGTTGCGAGCTCCTCGGTCCTCTCTACAGTGTTTAATTATCTATTCAATTTGCAAATATAAATCTTTTTGGCAAGTCGTACCAATAACTGCCACCGCTTCATGTTCTTCTATGGCTTCATACGTCCCAATACTGCGGGCTCGAGTGGTGGTTTATGCAAAAGTTCGACTCTTCTGGTTTGGTTCGCGAGGACCTGGTTTGCTGTGTTTCAAAATCCCGTCCTGAAGCCAAGGTTCATTACACAATATCCACGATCCCACCTCTAAGGGTTCATCTCATTTTGATGATCCAGAAGCTTCATGGGGTTCATTACCGCACAGCTCCCAGGTCATCGCACACCTCTCCGAAGAGCACTACTCTTTCAAATACCACACTCTCACCTTCAATATAGTTAGTAGAAGCCACTGAATTCCAGTCACCAGCAACAAGACATTAGATTAGCTCTTTTTTTCATTTTTGTTTTCTTTTTGTTTTGTATCTTCCTTTCTAGCGAGGTCAATAGTCATTTAGTCACTGAGTCATATAGTGACAGTCAATAGCAAATTAGGACAGTGAGCTCAAGCCCTTAAGCCCACCAAGGGATTTTCGTGTATCAGAAAGTTCCTGAATTCATGAGTAGCCCTGCTTCAGTCGTCCTCGTCGAACTTGTAGACATGTTCCAAGAACCGCAGACTCACTTCTTCACACTGACGTTGCACACTTTTGCGGGCCGCA